>VNJW01013918.1:0-96291 GCA_008042615.1 Drosophila auraria | reverse complement strand
AACTTTTTTTATACCTTAAGATATTGACAAATACACTGAATAAAAACTAAATCGAGGCATCTTAGGGGATCACAGTTAAAACTTTAAGTAAACATAAAAAGACGAATACAAAAGATACTACAAATATAATAAAATAAAGAATTAATTTCAAAATAACGACAACACAAGTAAGCTTTTATTAATATTGAAACTTAAAAATAATACCTTCAACTTCAAAATCCATTTTAAATAATTTAAATTGGGCAGCGTAAAAAGTTGACAGAACACTTTGAAGTTCGCTATTGTTATGAAAAATTCGCGATGCGCGCAGCTGCGCTTTGCAAATGAACACGTGTTCACAGCTTCAATTCTATTTTTAGAAAGTCCCGTTAGATATCTAGAAAAAACCGGTTTGCTATGAAGAAGTTTGGTCATTTTAGAGGCGATTTGGTTACTTTTCGCAAATTTTTGTTGTTATGATTTTTTGAATTTTGTCCTATGGGCGCAACCACTGTGCACTTGTCTCTGCCCCGGGGGCCAGTCGCAAAGTAAACTGGGAAATACTTCAGTATTTTGCTTAAAATAAAAAGAAACCGCAAGATTTTGGTATAAAAAATAAGCCAACTGGAAATTTTAATGTATATTAAGACACTTATTAAATAATGTTTATATTTTATATGAAAAATACATTTTACCTTAAATTTTACTAGTGTACTTAAAGCTTTTCTAGAGGAAATACTCTATAAATATGGAAATAAACTCAATTTACAATGTATTAAAAAGGTAAAAAAGGTGCCGGCGTTTGAATCCAGTGTGACCAGCTGAGCGTGAGCTGCACAATTCTTATCGCTTTAGTGTAAACATCGTCACTACAATATGGCACCACTTACATAACTCTCAAGCTAATTGTTTCGCATTCGTCTCGCTCAGCAAGTCACGAACCGCCTGCATTCCGGCGAGCAGATCGGATCAGATCCGAGTGCCGTGGACTGGAGCAGAGCAATTATAAGCAAATCAACGCAATGCACAAAATAAAAATTGTTTTTTGGTCGTTGCACCCGAAAATGGAGACTCCGAAAAGCACTTCCGTGTTCGAAACTTTCTGGACAAGGAGTTGTGGCATATATATTTGGGTGTACCGCGCATCCTTTGGCGCCATTAAGCTGACAAATTGTTATCGTGGTCGTCGCCGGGTCCCCAAGTCGTAAATTAAGAGTTACTTGTGCTTGCTGCAGATAGCGACTCCACAATTCCAATTCCAACATCCAGCCAAAGCCGGGACCGAGAGCCTTTCACCCACTTTCGGCCACCACAAGGCAATGCATCATGCACTTGTCAGAAAGTGAAAAAAAAAAAAACAACAAAATAACAGCACAGATACAACAAGAATTTAATGCGTACTCTCTGGATACTCTTTCGAATAAGTTTAGTGATTTATTAATACAAAATATACTTTATTAAAAGGATATTCTTAGAGAGACTGACCTTAATTTGTATATTTTATGGCAACAATAAAATTTAATTACAATAATCTTACTTTTGACATAATTTATATCTTGGAATTATATTTAAAACATGTACTTCTTTAATAGAAATTAGTATTTAAATATTTGCAGATACTGCATTAATTATTCTAATATCATAAATAAACAAAACCCCAAATTAGGGAGAGAAAAAGAGAATGCGTTGTGTTGGGGGAGGAGAAAGCGACGAGTCTCTGCTCCACTTTTGGCTGCGTTACGCAATCACCGAGGTCGCCGCCGTCTTTCTACTTCGTCGCCTGTCTGCATCGCTGCCACAGTTACAAGACACTCGAACAATGCGCACAAGAAAAAAACCGAAAAAAAAACCGAAATAATAATAAAGAAAGAAGCAAATGTCTGGGACGGCATCCCGGTCTCAGACAGAGCAGAGCAGTTCCTCTCCCCTCTGGCCGGTAATGGTAATCCAGCGAGTGTGACCCATGAGTGGACATCCACGTTGTTGATTGGAGTTTCATTACCAACTCGGCGCTGGGTGAAATGCGTCCGAGTGATATAAATCAAATG
Source organism: Drosophila auraria (assembly GCA_008042615.1). Lineage (NCBI taxonomy): Eukaryota > Metazoa > Arthropoda > Insecta > Diptera > Drosophilidae > Drosophila > Drosophila auraria. The sequence continues at coordinate 94,264 of VNJW01013918.1, read as the reverse complement.
GCCTAAGACAATACATCAAGTGGAGTAGCTACACGGGGAAAATTAGAGAGAATTAACACGGACTTAAATGTAGGGCTTTTGAGAAATTTATGTTCGCAAAACACTTCTTAATAATTAATAGTTCACATAAAAATATAAGAGTTTTATAGATTCTATAATTGAGAATTTGGTATATTTCTAATATTTTATTTTTAAATAAGAGTGTCCGAAAAACAATTCTACTTTTAAAGGTGATTAAAGCTGTGAAAATTTGAAGCCTAACCTATTTTGTTGCAAACTTTTGACGTCTTTTAAATTGATTTCGAATCTATATCAGTTTCAGTAATTCAATCTTTACCCCTGCCAAAAAAATTTTAAGTACTTTTCTTAATAAATTGTTTTTAATTTCATAAAATTTGTTTATTAGATTAAATTTAGTTAGTTTTTATTACTAAAACAAAACCTATTATTTATTGTACATAAGTTCTCCTTTTTAAATTTATCTCTCTTCATTATTGTCTTAATATCTTATCCCTAAATTATTTCACTCACATTTTATTGATATTTCCGGGTAAATTTTGTTCTCAGTGTCTGTCAGTTCCCCTCTCTTGCCCCGTAACTCGCAGCATCTTAAGTGCATCTCGCTCTAATATTTCTCTTTTGGCTTTTCGGGCCAAATGCCACTGATATTGACATTTCCCATTTTCAGTTGGCTTCGTTGTTTTGAACTGATTTCGAATCTCCAAATTGACATGAGAAACTCTTTTCTTCTCCTTTTTTTTTTCTTTGAGGAGAAGGGCGCCAGTCTTTCTACCTCTTACTACCGCTTTCTTCCCCTTTCTCCCCCTTCTGCACCTCTTTTCTGTCTTGTATTTGCTTTGACATTTTGTAAACACTTCCGCGTGCTCTGATTTGTTGTTGTTACATTTTTCGTTAATATTGGCGTTGTTGTTGTTGTTGTTGTTGTCGGCGTTGTTGCTATTATTGTAATTGATGGTTTCGTTTTGTGAATTGGCTTTGATTCGTGAGTGTGTGTGTTTGTGTGTCTGTGTGGGCCATGTGTGTTTTGTGGTTGCATTTAATGACGGTTATTTGTGGGTGATTGTGTTTAGATGACAATCGCGTGAGTCGATTTTTTTTTTTTTTTAATTTTTCCATTACTGCCCGAGGCGTGCAGATTTCATTGGATTAAAATATTCACACGAATCTATCAAAACCTAATGGAGCGAGGCAATTATAGGCTGCTAGGCTGCGATGCCATTAGGAGCTCATATTGTAACATAATTGGGGTCACCTTGATAAAATCTGGCTCTTATGTGGAACCCAGTGTCCGATTTTCACTTAAAATCTTATAGGGCTTGGCCTTCAAAACTAGAGGTTGTTCTGCAAATTAAGGAAATAAATAACATAAAGAAAAACCTTTAAGGGTACAGCAAGAAATAGAGAAGAATTTTTTTCTGTCCAAATAAAAAAAAAATATTTTTAACACAGAATAGGTATTTATTAATATAAATTCCTATTAATAATTGTTTAAAAAACATTTTATAAGCAAACATTTTATAAACAATAGACAGAAATTTATAAACCTACCCCAACAAATCTGATGCGCACCTTTTGGCATCTGGCGCTCTGGTACTATGGACTCCATCCCTCATCGCCCTTATCCTTCCTCCAGCTCAGCAGGCATCGAGTTACCTTTGCCGCCTATTCAGATACCCAGCCATCCAACCATCCATCTCATTATCTCTCATCCATCTTAACAACCTACGACAAGAGTAATTACATTAATCCAACGGCACGCGCCGCTTCCTCGATTTCCGACATCGTCATTGCCGGGCTGCTTCTTTTTCTTGGCACCTTCGAGTCGCTCTGAATTTTATTTTTATTTTATTTTATTTTGGGCCCACCTCCCGCAGCGCATGAATATCAAATAACCAATCAACGTATAACAAAGTTTATTTTTTGTGGAATCAATCAATGGGATGAGGACAAGGACGAACCCAAATCAATCAAACTTTTGTGTGTTCGTTTACATACACATGGAAATGTGTGTAAAACTTTTGCCATAGCTTAAGCTACGTGCGAAAAATTCTGCGGCGACAAAAGAGGTGAGAAAAGTATTCATAACCCATCCAAAAGGGGTGTTTACACTTCACCCCTTGTCGGAGGATAAAATATCCTGCAAATCGGATGTCTGAGAATTGATTATCCTAAATGCAAATTGCAGGAAAATTTAGTTCAGCGAAAGTCATTTGTCAAAGTGACAATCTGCAATTTTTTATACACTGTGGAGAAATTAGCAAAATATAGTTGAAAAGTGTTTTTAGGTCAACTTGAAGAATTCGGAAAATAATTATTTTGCTTAAAAAAAATATTTTCAAATCTACGGATATGGAAAAAAAGATATTTGTCAAAGAAACTATTTTAGTTTTAAATGTTTGGTTGGAATACAAATATTTTTATTCATTTAAACTAAAATATTTTCTATTAGAAATGTGTTTCCTTGTCTAGTATTTTAATCAAAATTAAATATAATTTTATTATTATACAAGAAAAATTAAAAATCGTATTTACATAAATCAAATACCCTTCTACTTTTCCCGTGTGCATAATTTGTTATCTCCACCTTTTCCGGTTCATCTCTTGCAAAATTATATGCTGCCACTTTGTTCTTTTTTTTTTAGCGGAATGATTAATTTTAGCGTGATTTTACCGAGAGTCCAGGGGATTAGAGGCTGGACATCAGACTGGACTCCCTGTTTGCGCAAATGTTTAAGTTGTTGTGTCAACAGGAGGAGGAGCAGGAGGAGGAGGAGGACACCGGTCCAGGTGACAGGAGGGAAGCGCCAAGAGCGAAGAGACGCCGCCGTGTGCTGATAATTAATGATGGCAAACAGCACAGGGACATGTGGAACCCGAACTGCCACTGACCGAAAGGTATTAGCATGATAAATGAGCCGCACCCCATCCCCAGTAGCTAACCCACTCGCAGAAATCGGCTGGAATCTCCGGGAATTATGTAATTGCCAACGCATTTCGGAGCGATTATTCAGTGCCCTGTCTGTCAGGTTGTTGCGTTTGCCAAAAATGATTTATGCCCCTTTTGCCGACTCTTTAATCTGACCCAGTTTAGCACCTCTGGTCGAGCGTCTATTACTGCATTATTGAGCAGATGTCCTGTCGCAACGTTAGAGGTAAGAATATGTCCTGAGGGTGTGAGTTCTTTCATTTCAGTCTTGGGCCACATTTTTCTGACTCTTATTGGCTCTATTCGCACCTTAATGTGGTCGCATTTGTGCTGATGGCTCCTGCTGAGTAGATGATGCGGTTCCAGCAGTCCCTCGAGTTTGTCTAAGCCAATTTTGCGGACGAGTCACTCTCTGGAAAGGTGACCGAGGGATGAAAGCGTGATTCACAAAGGTTTAAATAAAATAAAAGAAGAGACAATAAGCCTGAAGTATTTAACAAATGAAATTCTTGACTATTCCTTTGAAAGTCTGACTTATTTTTAAATATATGTGAATTTATTAAAATAAGTAATATACAACAATTGTAATCCAATTATTTAAGCTGATAAGCCAAAACCTTTTAAAGGTTAAATAAATGCAAGGAATTATAAATCAAAAGAATAATAAATGATAAGATAATCAAAATCAAATAGCCTAAGAAGTTAAAAAATCATTTTATTTATTTATTCAATGTTTAAGATAGGTTTAGATACTTATTTAATATTTTTAATGAATGATCTTCATGCAGTTTCGAGGTCCAGTACGTTTTATTTATTATAGTATATTATTATAGTAATAACAAATTCCCAATTAAATATCACTAAACTATATAAAAAATCTCTAAAATAGTTTAAGCCCCAAAATACAGAGCCATCCTTTATCTATAAAGCTTACTACATTGCTAAACCCTCACGCTCTCCTATCTAAGCGCTAAACTAATCGACTAAACCAGAGCAAGAGCTCTTCAAACATTCCGTAAACAGCTCACGTGTGGGAATGCCTCCATCACTGATTGAATTACGGACAAGAATGTGGCACAAAAAGTTTCGATCCACCTATCAGAGGGGTCCACCCATCTGTCTAATAAAAAGAAGAGACCCTTTCCTACCCCAACATTCGATAACTTTTGAAGCATGGCCACTTTTTAAAAGTGGCTGACAGACAGAAGGACACAAAGTCCCAGCAAATTGGCTGGCTCTCGGGGGAAATGCTTTTGGGTGGGTGGCTCCGAAGCCTTTTAGCCCCGCCGCCACTCAATGGGGCCTTTATTGATGGGGTCATTTGTGGGGGCCGATGCGAGTGCCGCCCTTCCACCTGTTGGTCCCAATGATAACTGCGGCTGCAAAAAGGTTCAACTGGCGAAGGACCCTTCAGCCCTGCGGGTCTGAGTAATGGCTCACGTACGCGCTTTGGCGTTTAACTTTTAATTGAATTTGATCGAATGCATGTGATAAAATTAATTGGGGTCTCAGTCCCATTCTCCTGCCACTTGGCCGCGAAGTTTTCTATGCCTTTTACGGGTACACTTGCACGAGAAGTGCGCTGGACTAACTAATTGGAAAATTTTAAAGAAAATTACAATTTAAGCAATTCTTAGGGGTAAAAAATGTAATGATTTATGATTAGTTTAAATAACTTAATGGGGGTGTATTAAAAAACAATTTAAAATCTCTTAGGAATAAAATGAAAACACAAATATTCTTTAAAAAAAATGCATTCTTTAAAGGTCAACCTTGACCTCAAGCCGGCTAAAGTTTTCACGTTAAAAAATATATGATGAACTTAATATTAATCTTCTCCTTTAAGTTCATATATTATTTCTAATATATATGAAAAATTTAATCAAGATAAATGCAAATTTGATTCTTATGTATAAAATACATATATATACATTTTTCTTAAAGTAAATCCGTCGAGTTTTCATCCAAACTAACGCCAGTTGTCAAGCGTCTGCCACTTGACCGAAACTTTTTAATTGACTTTGAGCGCAACATTCGGCACCAGGCGCCGCGGCGCCCGACGCTTCTCCTGCGATAGTCGAGTAAACCCGAAACTGAAACCAACTAAACCAACTAACCGGGTAACTAGTTTGCATATGTTTTCTCCACCACTTTCAGCCACTCTAATTGATGTTGCCAATTTGCGATGCGTTTGCGTTTGGGCCGCCGCCGAAACTTTGCGAGTTTCATTAGCGGCCACGCCGAAAAGTGGCTAACGAGTGTGAGGACGAAAATCGTTGTGATTGAACGCGGGCAGACGTGGGTAAAAGGCTTTCAACGGCCTTAAATTTATGAAAACCTTTCAGGCTCTTTGTTTGGGCCATAATTTGCTTATGCTCGCATGATAAATTACCCAAACAGCCAGCACTCAAAGCCGCAACAGCCGCAAAGTATGCCACGGAAATGGCTACCCAGAAGCCGAAGGAAAGACTTCCAAAGAAAATGCGGATGAGCGGAAGGGGCTGAACGGAAGACAGGTGGCCGCCCGCCTAAAAGGAAAACTCCTGGCCAGGATGTGGGCAATTTGAGTATTTTCATAATTTCCGCACAGCAGCGGCGAACATCCTTCGATGCTAACCTGCTTATTTATGGTTTAATAAGCTGCCGACAAAAACAAATAAAAATCAAAATAAATACATATAGAGGGATAAAGGGAATAAAAGGAGGCACCAAAAAATAAACATAATGCGAGATAAGGGCGAGTGGCCTTGGCTGCATTGACATCATTATAATAAATTTAATACGACGGGGATTGGAGCAGATTTCAGTCCTCGCTAATTTCATCAAACATCAAAGGACCAGCATAAGTTGTAATATATGCAAATGCCAGGGCCAAAAACCAAGCACCAAAATCCTCGCTCAGCTCCTGATTATGTTGTACGAATATTATCCTTTCTGGATAAATTTCCAGGAGCCTCGCTCAGCCTCCTCTCTGTGTTTGTGTAACTTTACACGAGTCGAGGCCGAAACATGGAACAAAAAATTTGCATAGTCTGGGGGTGTGAGCGGAATTTGTAGGGACGCATGTTAATGATTTTTCCAGCGACAAATGATTTCCGGGGCCCTTGCCATCAGTTGATTAATTATTGATTTCGAAATTTGATTAAGTGAATGTCGAAAGGGAAGACTCCGAGCCGAGCTGACAAAGTGAGTTCAACTGGAAAAAAAGTGGACTGCTCTGTGACTGATCAGATGACAAGTCTTAAATTGATTCCGATCGGTAATGTAGGGCAGAACCCTTGAATTTTATAAAAAAATCTATAAAAAATATTAGGAACACTTAATTTTTTTTATTTTTATAAATTTACGTGGGCTTCACAACGGCTTAAACTTTATGCAAATTAATTTTGAGCTTATTATGTAAGTGATTGCCACGCAGCGTCGAAAAAAATTTGTACCAAACAATTTCAAAAGAATAGTGTTCCCTAAACAAAAGAAATTAAATAAAAAATATTCATTTCCATACACTCCTTAAAGGTATTTGGTTTCAATTAAATACGATTTCCATTATCAAGTAGGCGTGTCCAAAGAGTGGTCAACCTGGTCAACCTCAACCACATAAAAAGGAGCCTCTAGTGGACCAAACAGAAAATGAATGCAACTCCCGAACAAAAGGCAAATGAGTAAAAAATTGCGCGCAGGCGCAGAAAATTTAATTAAATCGAGCAGAGAGCAGCAGCAACCCCCAAAAACATAGCAGAGATCGCAGAGGCAAACGGACAAACTCCCTCTGACAGTCGGATTCTGACACGAGTCCATCAATCCCATTGTGCACTCCACACACAATCCACGCAATTAGACACAGTGCAAGCATTACCAGAAGCTGCACACATCATCTTTGTTCTTTTTTCAAAAATTCTATTTCAAAATATGCAAAATGTGGGCAGGAGAAAAAAGGCAATTCGTTCGACCTGTCAGAGTGACGGAGAGGGATAAATGTAAGCCGGAGCACTGAGATTCAATTGAACAGATAACACCCTACCTGAATGTGAACACTGAAAGCCTTTAGATAATATCTGAAAATATTCAAAAATATTAATCAGACACTTGAGCCCGGCCATGTGTAAAAGAAAACCTAATTTACATTATTTTTTGTGATTTTTAAAACCCAAGTACAAGAATACAAGTCAATGCCCTAACAATGATGGGATTGTCCCATCAGAGAAGGTTCACATTGGGTCAGGCCAACTCAGTTGGAAGAAATCGAAAGAAGTTGAAACTCAATTTAAAGTTGAAGTGTTTCCAGTTGAATGCCGCAACCTGAGGAACTCAAGAAAGTTATTAGGAAAACGGGTCAGCAAATTGATGCTTGAGGGGTAAAGAAAATGCAAATGTCTGGCAAGCAGATTTTTTCCCTTGCCCTTTGCCGCAAAATGAAATCAAGTGAAAGGAAAATGCATAAATAAACACAAAGAAAGTCTGTAACAGAAGCTCAATGGAAGCTGTCAGTCGTTGGTTTTCCTAATTGTTCTTCAGATTAACAAAAAGGAAAAACTAGTTTTTTTTAAGGAATTTTTGCGGTTGGCTTGGTATCTTCCCAAAAACAAACAACCCTTGAAAAATTTTAAGGAAAGGCAAACATGTTTGATGAGGTTGCGCGAGCTTCAAATGCGTTTGGTTTGAAGAATAATCCATGAAACATGTTGGGTTTGATTCGAGGATCAGGAGTGGGTTTTGGGAGATATTTGTAGAAGTATAATATAAATCGAACTTACCTTGAACATGCTTAAATAGGTTGGACTTCAAACTCATATTATGGTTGGAGTTCGAACCCTTTTTAATAAATATTTTGGTTGTAAGCACCTAAGAAATTAATACCTAGATTAAATGGATCGAAAAATATTTTAAAATATTCTTTCTGCTTATTTCCATAGACTTTTAATTATACAATTCTTAACAAGGCTTGTTTAAAGGCAAGTTTTTAAATGTATCCTTTAGTTTTATAACTCAAAAATATTCCTAAAATTTACACAATACAAATTGTACATTTTAAAATAAATATACCTTCTATAAAGGTGCATACCAGGTATACCAGTTCATATTTTAAAATCACCCCTAACCCCTTTCTACCCTTCCTTTAGGTCAACCCACGATTTGTCCAATTGTCAGCTCATAAAATATAGATCAGGCCGAGAGCAAAATCAATATTGCCAGCTAGTTTATGAGACTGGGCAAAAATATGAGAGGCCCATTAAAAATAAATCAAATGGCAGGCAAAGGTGGATAGCACAACCCCTAAAGTACCGATCCGGTTCGGGACTAACCCAAAGCGTAACCCTTTGCTTTAGGGGTGAGGCGAGGGACGACTCACAACGTCAGCCTGCCAGCCAGTCAAGTGTGCAAAAATGCATTAAAACAAGCGCACGCGACTTTCGAAATATTTTTTAAAAAATATTTGCACTCCACTGGAGGGGGATGGGTTGAGGCTTTCAGGATTGCAGAATTGTAGGATTTTTTGTGATGTAGTGTGGCTTTTGTTTTTGTTTAAAACCCTTTTATTACCTCATATCGATGTCAGAGACCGAAGGAGACCCTGACTTTTTCTGTTTGCATTTCCGGTCCGTTCGCACAAAAGGGTCCCAGACAATAGAGGCGAGGGAGGCTGCTTCTGAGATCTGCGCAGAAACTGAAATCTTTATTGCAGCTGACCAAATATGCCGGACATTGATTGCTGATTACCTCTAATTGGCAGTCGATTAGGCCAAAGACTCTCGGCATCGAAACTGGAACCTGGCGCATAAATTTTACAGTGGCAGTCGCCTTGTTGGGGGCGATTTTTCTGAACTGGAACTGGAAACGATGCGGCGGCGTTGATTTTAAATAGTGGGCGTCGTCTGGGCCACTAGTTCTACCCGTATATCTGAGAGTCTGGAACCTGCTTTGTTTTCAGAGATGTCAACGTGAAGAGGAGCCTTAATGTAGTGTAAAAGAACAAAAAGTAGTAAAAGAAAAAATGTGGAAGTAAAATAAAAATTTATAGTAAAGGCTGAGATTGAATACCCCCTTAAGGGTAGGAAAGGTAATGATTTTAGATTATAATTTAAATTAAATTTGAATACTTCCAGAGGTATAATTAATATGATGTCCTTTTCATTTTGTTAAATAACTAATTTACCTCTATATAATTTATATTTAATTTACCTCTATATAATTTATATTTAATTTTGTAATATATATCACACGTTTTTCCTGGTTCCCTGTCACGCTTCCATCTCCTAAGAAAACTTCATAAAAAATTAATTACAACTCTGACAGGGTCAATGTAATGAGATATTGCACTTGGCGACACTAACTATTAGTTAGCAAAGTGCAACAGCTAGAAAGGGTCTCTGTACAAAGAGAGCCAATCAATCAATCAGTGGAACTGTCTCCGTCTGAGTCTGCGTTTTCTCTTAATTAACATGTGACCATCAACACGCCAGCAGACCTGGCACAGACTCTGCGAAAAGTTACCTTTCCGATTCGCGGCTGCTTCGAGTATCTGCAAGATACTCGTATTTGCATATCTCGTCTCGAGTTGATCGCCACTTGATTTGCAGTCGCGATTAGCGTCTGCGATTACATTTAAATGCTTGCCACCGGCTGCCGCGCCGCAGATTCGATCGTGATTGATTGATCGGCCATTAGAGATCGCCTCAAACAGATGGCTGCGATGGGCTGGGACTTTGGCAGTTGGAATTCGCCAAATGTGGGCTAAGAGGAGTAAGGCAGTGGAGCACGTTATCCGGATGTTGCCTACATAGAATGCAGCTTTTTGGTTTGGGACTATTGGATTGATGGCGAAATAATAGAGTGGGAAATCCAGTTAATGTGATGAAAATATGTTTGATGATACTACTTTGATATATATTAAATTGTATTTTGATACTCACCATACTCTTATATATGTATACTCACTCTTATATATGTATAATTCAATTAAATTAAATTATGGCATTTTTTGATAGTGTGATTTTTCAGGTTTTTTTAGGGACTTTAAGAATTTATACACACTCCTTAAATTAATTACAGAAATTAATAATGCTAAGAATTTAAGCCGTTTATGTTTATTTGAAAGAACTTATAAGAAATTCTTCTAGCAAAAATGTTAAACTTTGACTTCATTTAATCAGAAATATATTTAAGTTCAAAAATTGCCGAAATTTTAGATACCTTAAGCTGTCAAAAATGCCAGCTTGAACCTCTCTTAATAATATCCCACAAAATCATTGACTTTTCTTCACTTTCTCCTTCAGAAAAAGAAAACCTCAAGTATCTCAGCATTTCCTCTTTCCTTCAGTTCCCCCTAGGAGTATAAAATAGGACCACTCGCCTCGCCCTAATTGTGCGAATTCCCACAAAAACGTATTCCTTGGATATTTCCTTTCAGTTTTCCTCCGTGTTCGTTGCAGTTTTCCTTGGACAAAAGCGATTTGGACTACCGGCTCAGCGGAGTTTTTCCCAGCTTCCCGGCGAAAGGGTTGCACATGAACACACAATCTCTCTCTCCCGGCCAGACAATGAATGAAAGGGAAATCTATTTTCCCGCTAAAGAAAAGCTAAGCAAACAAACAAATAAGAAAAGAAAAAACAACAAATACTATGAAAAAACCCAAAAGGATGAAAAGTTTCCCCCTTGTTTCTCCTGCGGTGCAGCATTGTTCTGTGCTTCTGCCTTGGACTTAGGACTTTGTCCTGGTTTTTTTATTTATTACCAAAGTAGAGCACTGAAACAGCGTGAAATCAATTTGCGGCAGCTACTTAAGTGCAACAAGGAAGCATTCGACCCACTCTCCGTTTTTCATTTTCATTTCCAGAGCCCACCACTCCGCGATCGGAAATCGTTTGGCATTAATCGAACACGATTTGCCTATTAGCAAGCCAGCAACAACAAAAAATCGAAAAAAAATTAAAGCAAATGAGCTGAAGGTAAAGATTGAATACCCTTGGGAAATATATCATTTTTGAAGACTTTGATTTAACGTACAACATTTAAATGTATGTTTAATTTTCAAGGATATTAATTTTATATATTTAATTTTGTTACATTTAAATATTATATTAAATATATTTCAATCAATAAATAAAATAATATTTTCTGTTACAATATATAAGATTCACACATACTATTTGCCCTTAAGATATTTAAGGTCTTTGTAGGCATTCAATTAACTTCCTTAATAGTAAGCCTCATATGTTATAATAAAGATTCATCATAATCAATATTTATTTTGGGAAAATCTCATTGAAAAATCAAATTTTCCCACAAAACCAAATTACCCTCAGCTAGAGTATGCAAAATAAGGAAATGACAAAAAATGCGACAAAAACGTGGTGCGTTCGGTTCGTACAATTTAATTACCTCATCAGGGGCGACACAAAAATTTGCATGCCACCCCCCGAAGTGCAGTCGTCCCCTTTCCTCGCCCATTGGGATGCTCATTCCTTCCTGCGTTAATTTCTGCACATTTCTGCACTTTGGCACACATTTCTGGCCTTCAGCCCCTTTATTTTATTTTATTTTGCCCAGCTCTCGAGGCCCATAAATTTTAATGGCAAAAAGCGCATTTGCCGATCCGATCAGTGTGCGGGGTGCGCGGCTTGATGTTTGTCACTTTAACGAGTGGGCATGCATAATTCGAGTCCTAAATGGCTTCAAGGACATTTCCCTCATAAATTGCATTCGCCGATCGATTTTTGTCCTCTTTTTAAATTGCAATTTGCATTTCGGGCGGGGGGCTGGGGGTGCGGCGAAATTTTGATGGGCCTAATACTTTCCATTCCCTCACAATGTTTGCCAAATTGCGGGCCTGGAACTCGGTGAGCTCTAAAAATATTTGCAACGAACTAAAATACAGTGAAAAAAAATTTTATAACTTATATAAATGAGTTTTGATATTTTAAAATTTAAATAGTTTACTTGTGCATCAATTTTTAGAGGTTTGCTATTGAATATTTTGTTATAGAATGTTTCAAAGATATAATTTGGTATAATTTTTAATGCCACGTCAAATTTTGTAACTTAAAAGTTTCAAGGCATTTACTAATCCTTAGACTTTCAGAATTTTAATACTCCATAAATATAGTTTAATAATTCTAGCAAATCAAATATTCATAATTGGACTCTATTTTATTTATTCTTTAATAATAATGATTTTTCCCATAAATGTTTATTAAAGGTCGTCTCCATTATACTAAATAAATCGGCTATTAATAAACAATATATTTTTATTCAGAACAAGTGCCCCAACTTGCACACAATTTAGCATTTATAACTTTTACAAAACCGCTAAAGTTAAACTTCTATTTGTTTCCTCTTATTTTAAAGCCTCGTAAAAACTCGACATAAATTGAGTTGTTTTGGCAAAAGTTTTCCTTAAATTATGGCCACATCAAGTGCTCAACTAAGGCAAATTTCCCCCACAAAAAAACTGAAAAGTCTCGTTTCCTTTGTACGCGACATGCGCTTATAGAGGAAACAATCAATACGCTTTCCGCAGTTTTTCCCAGAATTGTTCTTCTTGCTGCACTTGCAGAGCTCGGAAAATAACGTCAACAAAAAAGTGGAGGAGCGTCGGAAAACCCGCAACTAGTTGCTCTTTGTAGCAGCGAAGTAAAAGCCAGACAACTGTTTCAGCCAGAAAATCGATATTTGCCGGAGTTGGGTCAGCAGAAGAAAAGGGGGAAAAAAGCGAGAGCGATTCCCTGGCAAGTGAAGCCAATGAATATCAATTCGAGGAAAGCTCAGGGTGCGGAAGCCTGGCGAAAATGGGAAAAACCCAGGGAGAAAGGCAGAAGCACCCGCTTCAGATATGGAGGCGACGCGTCATTTTGTCGCGCGTTGGCGCCACTTTGTTTTATTTATGAATCCCGGGCAGACAGTCGGGCAGGGACATGCTCCTGTCCCCATTTGACCCCCAAGCCTCCGGTTTTTCTCACCCACCGACCCCTTAGAACTGGTTCTATTTGCCCAACTGATTTCGAGCACTCGAGGATGCTTTCTTACTGAGAGAAAATCTGGTTAAAATAAGAGAAAATTTATTAAGTCTAATAAAGTCATTTCGAGGTTTAGAAGCTTATCTTAAATCAGTTTCCCAGAATTCTTCCTTATCCAAATTTGTATATTCTATTATTTGTGACTTGAAAGCGATCTTAAATTATTTTTCATAAGGAAAAACTATTTTTATCAAAGCTACTAATTTCTTGACATTTTCTTATTTAAATTCCAATTATTTGAAAGGTCAGGGACCCTCTCCTATTCTTTATATAAGTAATGGAATTACTCTAGAATAATTACCCAATAGTACATTTATTTATTCATTCAATATTAAAAGCTAAATGTCTAAAACATATTCTGAAATTTTCTCTTTAGGTTCTTTCTAATAAATCTTAATCCCATTTTTAAGTTAAAATTTCTCCGTGTATTCTCCGCTCTCCCTGTAATAGCTGGACTTTTATGGCTGCCTCTAGTTTTATTCTTTGCATTTTTATTTGATATTCTCCATTTCCGCTTGCTGCGGATTTGGGTCACCCCATCTCCGCCCACGCATGCCATTCCTGAACGAAGACATTCGCAGATATGTGCTCTGGTTTTTCCACGGGAAATTGAATTGTTTTCCTTCAGTTCGTCCCCAGAACTTTGCCTTGTAAACAAGTTGTTCTCAGGCGGGTGGTGGGTAGGTTTGAGGTGACACAATTCTCTCGATGAAGTATTAATAAGATGGAACTTTTGTGTAACAATTGGCACACTCGGGCTTGAATTTGTTTTTATTTTATTAGTCACATTTGACTTTTATCAGGCTGACAAAAAGTTGCGCCGTCAATTTCTGATTCACTTTATTGGGTTAAGTGAATTCCCCGAGACGCGATGAATTTCAAATGGCATTTCAGTCTCTAACTGGGCTCTACAGACTTTAAGCTTCCTATAATGTTGGCATTAAAGGTGCTAGCAAGTTTTTATGATCCCTTAACCCATTTCCAGTGCTCTATCTGCCTCAACCCCTGCTCTAACCCCATTTTAACCCCTTCAAAAACGAGTTCAGCACGTGACAATGGCCAGGAAACTTGACTTCCTCGTTCAGTCCCAGCTATTTTACGAAAGGGGTCAACTATTTGGCTGTGCTCTGTGCTGTCCCCCTAGTGCCTTTCAATCCTCTCTATTTATTCTGAAAAACGGAATTCCCCCCATTCAGGTGTGTGCTCCCATTCGGCAGGTGTCTCACAGCTAATTGCCATCATTTCGTGTGCAAATTGTGCGCGAATAATTGATGTCCCCCTTGGGTATTTCACATCCATTCCCCCCCATGGTCAAGGTGTTCAGGTTCAGTCATTGCATTAGACTTGTTTTCTCTCCACTATTATTTATTTTTTGTTATTGATTTTCAATGAGTTTCGAATTGACAAGCTATGAATGGGAACTGACAGCGGACGCGTTCGGGAAATGGCCAAGGTCGCGGCTTACGTTGGTCAGCCAAATCGATTAATTGGTTGGGAATAATTTGCAGTCAATGGTCTGGACATTCTGTAGTTTCTTGTGGTACCTTTAAGGGTTAGGGTTAAGGACAATATTAATTTCGAGGTAATTAAAAATCGTATTATATAATTAAATTAAAATTTTTAGAATTACTTTCTATAAAGTGTTAGTAATTTTGTCTCTCATAATTATTTACTTCGTAGTATACTCCGAAAAATATAAAATTTCTTTGAATTTAATTACCCTCCCCCGCAATTAAGTTATCATTCAGTCACAACTCAATTTCCTGGGCTTCCTGGCACGCTTCAATTGCCAGGACACCACATGTCCTAGGATCTCCATTCAAATGCTCAGCTAAAGTGTCAAAAAGTGTGTTGAAAAATAAGGCCTTTAATTTCTGATCTTTTTGTAAATTTCCGTGCGTGCCGACAACTCAATTAAGGATAAGATAGACGCATCCTGGCGATCCTTTCTAGATGCAACACATTTGGAAATCTCACCGCGAGGTCAGGTAGAAAGGAAGAAGAGAAAAGGATCGTTGAAAGGAGGGGTGAAAGTGTGCCCCTGAGGCCGCACTTAGTTACGCAACATTTGCGACGATCCTGCGATAAGGATAGCCCAAGAAGGATCCCCTCTCCAACACGTAGGCGTTGGGCAGGCGTTTGACAATTTTTTATTATTTGTAAATTTAAATGCGTTTCGCCGGAACCCAGCTGCTCCTTGATGTCAGCACCCACAACTCGAGTGCATTTCCTTAATTTCCCCGTGTTTAAATTAAGTTGTTGCCACATTTGTCTCGCCCTTCTTGTTTTCTTTTTTATGTTTTAGCGTTGAAAGTGTTTCGAGTGGCAGCTCATTAATCCTCGAGGCTGCTTCCACTTGTGGCACGTGTGCTTGTCTTGGGGGGTGTCCTTGCGTCAGCCCAGCTCATGTGTCCCTTCACATCCTTAATTAGTTGCGCACTTGTAAGCAAATCGCTTAGCCAAGCAATTTGTTAACTGCCTGGCAACTCCTCGAATTTCCATCGCCAAACATCCTTGAATGTATTTTGTCTTTCTCTTGGCTCAAATTATTACGCCACTCATGAATTATTAGGGCGGCAAAGTTTTGCTTTCGCTTTTATTGGTTTATCGCAAACTTTGAATAATCGACAGGGCATCATCTTTCCTCCACCATGTCCATGTTCACCTTTTTCACCTTATCCCTCACTAAGGTAGCATGTATCCTAGTTTGGGGTTTGGTTTCGGAGGAGAGAAACTCAAGAGCAGAACAGCCTGAGGTCAAATGCAAAAAGCAAAGCCCACAAGAATTTATTTTCGGGTTTTTGGAAAAAGATTAAAGAAGGGATACTAAGATAAAGTGTTTAATGTTCAAGAAAGGATACAAGACCTTAAAGCTTAAACTTAAATATAGATATAGATTAAACCTTAAGCTCACGCAGTTAATAAATATACAGAATACGGAAAATGTAAAATATTTTACCAAGAATATATCCCAAACTCGATGCAAAGCACCCTGTTTCCCTTCCCAAATCCAACTTTCCTGGAATTTCTCAACAGAAGCCAAGCCGAGCCGAGTTTGCTCAGCAAAGTTTCCATAGCCTGCGGCTGTTCTAAGCTAAGGACTCACGAAAACAGCTCCTGGCTTCACTTCCGGTATCCTGCTTCATCCTCTCCCATTTCCCTTTTCCGTCAGAATCCGAAAAGGAAAGCGCAAAAATTAAATTTAAGCTGATTTGAGATTCCACGAAGGAGAGCAATACAACGAAAGTTGTTGGCAAGGATTACCAGGCGGAAAGACGGAGAAGTGAAGCAAATCCAACTGGCAGACATGTCCTGTCTAATTGGTCGCATGTCCAGCGAAAAAATGGCGACATTTTCACGTAGCTTTTCCGCATTTTTTTTATTTTTCTTGCCTCACCAAAGTTTACAATTTTTTTAATTAAAGCTTTTCTCTTTTTTTTTTGCTGGGTCAGTATGATGACGCTGCCTTTTGCAACTTTTTCTTGGATATCTTTTCTTGGCTGACTCAACGTCTAATATTTTTTATTGCCCAAATATTGGCCATAATTAGGGCGATAAAAAATAAAGACAGTACAGAGCGATAATTATTGGGCCGCCTCTCAAACCTCGCAACCTATTTTCGGTACTATTAGCTATTTGTCTCTTGGCCTGGCGTCTTTTAATTTGCATTTTAATTTATGGGCGCCTATAACTTTTATCGGAGTCGTTGTCTCTGGCCGTTTTCTTTCCTATTTTCCCTATTTTCCCCTCAACGGGACGAAAGGTCAAACAGCTGTGGTCGTCCGACTTTTCGGACGTCATACAGCTCGGACTTCGTCGCAGGGCAATTAGCAGGGAGGTCAAATGTAGGATAAGGATTAAGGATTAAGTAGAACATCTGGTAATTGAGTGGGAACTGTCAGCACAAGACCAAGGGAAAGGACCCAATCTTAAATCTGATGGAGTTCTTGTATTTTCTTTACACTTTTGTGAGCTAAACTGTCTGTTTTGATTGTGTACTTTTTATAGTGTTAGATTTATTTAGAAAGCACCTTGCACACAGTAGTTAGCCAGTTGGATTTGTAACCTGGCCTGCAAAGTAAACGGTGGTAGCATCGCGAATGATGAAGGCAAACGGATGATCGGCCACAAACTCCATCGGTGGCGGTGGCCCGCAGCGAGAACATCTCATAACGAACGAAGCCCCTAAATAAATTAAAGAATATGTTTCATGAAAAAATGATGAGCCCAAAAAGCCATTTATGTACTTGTTACTGCTGCCGCCTCGGCGCCCTCCTCATTGACCTCTATGAAGGCCTTTTGCAGGACCTTTTCAATGCGCAGCTGAGGTCCTCTTACCAGGCCTTTAAAGTCGTCAGAAAATGCGAAGGCCTTCCGTATTTTTAGCTAAAAAAAATTAAAATGTTCGCTTTAAGTCTAGACAATAAACAGATGCACTTACCGCCTTTAGAACCTTCCCAAGTTCAGCCTCGAACTCGATCTTGAACTTTGGCAGTTTCACAAATACACTCCGTTTTTTTAAACTTTTAGCGTAATTAATCGATAGAGCCCCGAATGGCAAGAGCCCAAGGCCATCGTCTTCGTTGGGCAGAAAGATGACCATGGACAGACTTGAGTTCCGGTAAGGCAGCTCTAGCACTTTGCAGTCCAATTTATCTATGGTGCCCGCCCTAAAGGTGCCGTTAAGAGACATCATCTGGACAGAAGTGCTGCCTCCATTAAGTAATCGGAATTGTTCCGGCTTGGTGTTTTCTGCCTTGAATTGATACTGCCACTGGCCCTTGAAGTAAATAGCGTTCAGCAGAATAGCAACCGAGTTAGATATCATATCGCCTTTGGTGACTATGTCCTTGATCTTCCCGTGGGTCTTGTCATCTACCCATTTGTTGACAATCGATGCTGCTGTTTCGGGGTTTTGTAGACTGATCGCCTCGGCTTCAGAGTTGAAACCATACTGCGTTAGGTTATTGAACTCGGGAACTAAGCTATATCTGTTATTGATGTAAATGCGATTCGCCAGCTCCAAAATGGCAACCTTCTCGGTATCCCGAAGGCGGTCAAGGAAGTCCTTGTAATATTGGGCCACTTGGCGTACGTCCTCAGGCAGATTCAATGCAATACGTAATTCATCAGCCGTATGACCGGAAGTTCCCATGTAGACCATGCTCAGGATCATCTCGACAGACAGGGGAGAAGCAATAACATTCTTTTCCCGATTGCCTGCAACCAAGAGCCCGGTGAAGTTGTCGGTGAATAAAGACGCCGCCACTGACGTGGCCAACAAAATTATAGCTACGGAAATTGTATAACAGAATTGTTAAGAAATAAAACTGCGATTTGTACTTACCCCAGAAGAATTTCATTTGAAATTTAGTTTCTAACTAAGGGGAAACAACCCGCAAGGCCTTATTTATACTTGCTCTATAATGCTATTAGATTTGCCATGGACTTTCGAAAACAAATCAATTATTTCTTGAGAAAATATCATTGCCATGAAATTCGATTGTTGAATCAGAAGCCAGTATCATAATGAAATAATGAAATAAGTTCGCTGTTCCCGAATTTGAGAGCAATTATGCTCTTTTTAATGGTATTACTTTCTAAATAGTTAGAATATGTCAAACACACATTAAACAAAGTAGTTAGCCAGTTGGATTTGTAACCTGGCCGGCAAAGTAAACGGTGTTAGCATCGCGAATGACGAAGAAAAACGGATGATCGGCCACAAACTCCATCGGTGGCGGTGGTCCGCAGCGAGAACATTTATAACCAGTTATATACACAGCTAAATGGATAAAAGAATAGGTTTAATAAAAAGTTGATGTACCAAAAAAAAACCATTTGCGTACCTGTTACTGCTGCCGCCTCGGCGCCCTCCTCATTGACCTCTATGAAAGCCTTTTGCAGGACCTTTTCAATGCGTAGCTGAGGGCCTCTTACCAGGCCTTTAAAGTCGTCTGAAAATGAGAACGCCTTCCGTATTCCTTGCTAAAAAAAATAAAATGTACGCTTTCACTGTAGACAATAAGCATATGCACTTACCGCCTTGAGAACTTTCCCAAGTTCAGCCTCGAACTCGATCTTGAACTTTGGCAGTTTCACAATTACATCCCGTTCTCTAAAACCTTTAGCGTAATTAATCGATAGAGCCCCGTATACCAAGCGCCGAAGGCCGTCGACTTCGTTGGGCAGAAAGATGACCATGGACAGACTTGAGTTCCGGTAAGGCAGCTCTAGCACTTTGCAGTCCAATTTATCTATGGTGCCCGCCCTAAAGGTGCCCTTGAGGGACATCATCTGGACAGAAGTGCTGCCTCCATTAAGTAATCGGAATTGTTCCGGCTTGGTGTTTTCCGACTCGAATCGATACTGCCACTGGCCCTTGAAGTAAATAGCGTTCAGCAGAATAGCTACCAAGTCAGAGTTCATATCGCCTGGGGAGACTATGCTCTTGATCCTGCCGTGGGTCTTGTCATCTACCCATTTGTTGACAATCGAGGCTGCTGTTTCGGGGTTTTGTAGACTGATCGCCTCGGCTTCGGAGTTGAAACCATACTGCGTTAGGTTATTGAACTTGGGAACTAAGCTATATCTGTTATTGATGTAAATGCGATTCGCCAGCTCCAAAATGGCAACCTTCTCGGTATTCCGAAGGCGGTCAAGGAAATCCTTGTAATTTTGGGCCACTTGGCGTACGTCCTCAGGCAGATTCAATGCCTTGCGTAATTCATCAGCCGTCTGACCGGAAGTTCCCATGTAGACCATGCTCAGGATCATCTCGACAGACAAGGGAGATGCAATAACATTCTTTTCTCGATTTTCACTAACCAAGAGCCCGGTGAAGTTGTCGGTGAATAAAGACGCCGCCACTGACGTGGCCAACAAAATTATAGCTACGGAAATTGTATAACAGAATTGTTAAGAAATTATACTGCGATTTGTACTTACCCCAGAAGAATTTCATTTGAAATTTAGTTTCTAACTAAGGGGAAACAACCCGCAAGGCCTTATTTATACTTGCTCTATAATGGTATTACAAATGGGGATTAGCCATGGACTTTTTAAAACAAATCAATTATTTCTAGAGAAAATATCATTGCCATGAAATTCAATTGTTGAATCAGAAGCCAGTAGCATAATGAAATAATGAAATAAGTTCGCTAGTCCCGAATTCAAATTATCTATGCACTTTTTAATGGTATTCCCTTCTGTATAGTTAGAATATTTCGAATACACATTAAACACAGTAGTTAGTAAGTTGGATTTGTAACCTGGCCGGCAAAGTAAACGGTGTAAGCATCGCGAATGACGAAGAAAAACGGATGATCGGCCACAAACTCCATCGGTGGCGGTGGTCCGCAGTCAAGACATCTATTAGTTAGAGACACACCTAAATAGATAAAAGAATAAGTTTCATGAAAAAATGATGAGCCCAAAAAGCCATTTATGTACTTGTTACTGCTGCCGCCTCGGCGCCCTCCTCATTGACCTCTATGAAGGCTTTATGCAGGACCTTTTCAATGCGCAGCTGAGGGCCTCTTACCAGGCCTTTAAAGTCGTTTGAAAATGCGAAGGCATTCCGTATTCTTAGCTAAAATAAAATAAAACGTACGCATAAATCTAGACTTAATAAGCGGATGCACTTACCATATATAGAACCTTTCCAAGCTCAGCCTCGAACTCGATCTTGAACTTTGGCAGTTTCACAAATACATCCCGTTCCTGAAAACCTTTAGCGAAATCAATCGATAGAGCCCCGTATGGCAAGCGCAGAAGGCCATCGACTTGGTTGGGCAGAAAGATCACCATGGAAAGACTTGAGTTCCGGTAAGGCAGCTCTAGCACCTTGCAATCCAAAGCATCTATGGTGCCGGCCCTAAAGGTGCCGTTAAGGGTCATCATCTGGACAGAAGTGCTGCCTCCATAAAGAAATCGGAATTGTTCCGGCCTGGTATTTTTTGCGTCGAACTGATACTGCCACTGGCCCTTGAAGTATATAGCGTTCAGCAGAATAGCTACCAAGTTAGAGTTCATATCGCCTGGGGTAACTATATCCTTGATCCTGCCGTGGGTCTTGTCATTTACCCATTTGTTGACAATCGAGGCTGCCGTCACGGGATTTAGTAGACTGATCGCCTCGGCTTCGGAGTTGAAACCATACTGCGTTAATTGGTTGAACTCGGGAACTAGGCTATATTGGTTATTGATGTAAATGCGATTCGCCAGCTCCAAAATGGCAACCTTCTCGGTATACCGAAGGCGGTCAAGGAAATCCTTGTAATATTGGGCCACTTGGCGTACGTCCTCAGGCAGATTCAACCTCCTCCGCAGCTCTTCCGCCGTCTGACCGGAAGTTCCCATGTAGACCATACTCAGGATCATCTCGACAGACAGGGGTGAAGCAATAACATTCTTGTCTTGATTGCCTCTAACCAAGAGAACGGTGAAGTCGTCGGTGAACAATGACGCCGCCACTGACGTGGCCAACAAAATGATAGCTACGGGAATCGTATACAAAGGTTGTTATGAAATAAAACAGCGATTTGTACTTACCCCAGAAGTATTTCATTTGAAATTTAGTTTCTAACTAAGGGCGAACTACGGGGAAGGCCTTATTTATACTCGCTGTATAATGCTATTAGAAATGGGGATTAGCCATGGACTTTTGAAAAAAAATCAATTATTTCGTGAGAAAATATCATTGCCATGAAATTTAATAACCTAAGAACTCAGTAGCATAATATCTGTCATTTCCTAACGCATCCTTAGGACAACACTTTTCGCAGCTCGGACCTCAGACGTAGACCTCGACTGCTACTTCAATTTCCTCCCGGTTCCCCTGACCAAATCCACTCCGTCGGAGTCGCTTCTAATGAACACATGTCAATTAAGGCCGCAGTCTCGTGTCTGGTGTCCATGGAATGAAATATGTTCGCTAGTCCCGTCCCAGTCTTTGGATCAGTCTCAGAGACTCCTTCTCCAATTTTAGCTTCAACTACGGCTCACACGTACACTGAACAAAGTGATATGCTGGCAAGACTTTTTTAATTAACTTTTTAAATAATTATTTATCACTGAAATACCAACTTTAAAAGGTTATGTTTGGAAATCATCTAATGAAGTTACATTATTAAGTTCCTGCCCCCTTTCAAAATACCTAAAAGTTACCTGAATTATGTTTGCTTAGTAATATAAATTATTACAGGACTTCTTACAGTTTTCCCTCAGTGTAAACGGGAGTCTTGCGTGCCGCGTCTGCTGCCTGTGTTACGTTTCTCTCAGCTACGCACATTTTCGCGCCAGGCGGGACGGGCAGTCGGTTGTTTAAAGAGGTATCGTCATCAAGGAAATGTCATGACAAATCTTACTCGGCTTTCGCGTGGCCGAAAACCGTTACAGTAGCAACTGCGAATTCGATTTCGATTTGCGTTTTCGATTTCATTTCAAAGCGCATTCGATACTCTCTTTAAGAAAGAAATTATGAAAATGGAAACTTTATAAAAAGAAAAGGCTTAATTATGAAAATTCAACTTAAAAATATTCAATTAAATCTTTATAAAACAATCATCTTGAGAATTAGTTATTGTGTAGCTTTAATGAAAAATACTTATCCTTATTTGATACTGACTTTAATTACAATTTTTATTAGTAATAAATCCAAATAAATTAAATTTTACCAATAACTGATATTTAACTATCCTTAAGCAAATTAATACAAGTTCTAATGATGACCTACTATTCAATAAACATTTAAGTTTATGTAAAACTAGAGCATCCAGAAAGAGCATCCAGAAACCAATTTAGTTATCAGATTGTGACTTTTATTTTCTTGCTTTCCATCTCGCTTATCATGCGATTTGTTTTGCTTGTTATGACTTATCTGATTAGCTGGATATTCGATTACCCGATAACTCGATTGCCGCAGCATTTAGCTGTTGTCGAACCAGCTTTTCCCCACAGTCTCGTCTCCTCTATCTGTTTTCATATTCCCCGGCTCTGTCCTGGCTTTTATATGCCATATTGCGACGCCCTCAAGTCTGTTTTCTTATCACCCGATTTTTAAAAGAACCATTAAAGTTCTGGGGCTGTGACCCGTGGCATCGTAAACCCAGCTTGACTCATTGATGCATTTAAAAACCCGACTTCTCCCTCCCCAACTTACACCAAGTGAAAATGGGGAATAAATAGGAAAATCACCATGAAATCTGTTCTTTAAAGAGGCATTTAATTTGGTCCCGCACCTGGGAGTAAGGCTGAGCCTCCGCAGAGATAAGGAAAAAGGTTGATGGATTGTTTAATTGAGTAACTAAAGTCTGCCTGGTGATTGATTTATGCATTGAACTAGACAATCGATCCTATTCAAGGGGAGGCTTAAAATGGGGCTTGAGATAACGAAAAATAAATAAAAATGACTGTTCGGTTTACGCTTAATTTGTATATCGACAGCAATAAAATGGAAAAGAGCTGAGTTAGCGGAATTACGGCTCAGTCGTTTATCGTCGGAAAAAGAGGGAAACTGAAATTCAAATCAAAACGAGCAAAAACGCTTGAGTTTGGTTTATAAACTAAAAGGGTACCCAGTGGTTAATATAGTTTTTTTTAATATTTTAAATATTGTTTTAAAACAATTTAAAATAGTGAATTATTTCTTGTGATATTTAATAATTTGGAAAGTCAATACCCTTTTGAATTAACCCTTTTTAGTTAAACCAAGTTAACTATAAATGTTGCAAATTATTTCGGTTAGCTGCTAAGTTATATTAATTAATTTCCAAATATAAAAAGAGCCTACAAATGATATTTCTAAATTCGCTTTATCTAATAATAAAGCTTTCCAAACCTTTCCAATTTATTTGGACCCCCACACATATACCCCAGATTTTTCCTCTTGCCGATTATTATTAAAATAATGCCATTGCAAGAAATATAAGTAATTTCAGAAAAAAATATAGCAATAAAACGTGCGAAGTACTAAAAACAAAGGGAAGCGAAAATTTAAAGAGTACGAGCAAAAAAGAGCGAGGGAGAATGCTCCAGATAATATTTTCAGTGCTCGGTTCTATGGAGCTCGGCTCTGGCTTCTGAGTTGTGGGTTCTGGGGTTCTGGGAGCTCGGCTCCGATTCTTTGTTGCTGGTCAGTCGGAAAATCGAAGGCGACGCGACGCGACTTCAGAACGAACCAAAAAACGATCTGCGATTCAAGCAATAACGAACTTTAAGTTTTATAAATATTTAAGTGGAGAGTGATTACTTGACTTTCAAAAATTATAATGAAACTTTAAAATTACAATAACACGTAGCTAAAAATAAATTAAGTAAAGATATGTATGTGCAATTTCCTAAAGTGATAAGAGCATAGTATCGAATACCAACATGGCTGTGAGCGATCCATTAAATCCACAATACATTTAAATCCTATCAGTGGCTTAAAGCAAAAAAAAAAGAATATAAGTATGATAAATATCTAATGTTTATCAAATATCATATCTTTATTATAATTACTGATTTATCAAGTTATTATTCAATAACAAGCTAAACAATTTTAAATAAATGTAAGTAATTATCGAATTCCTTAATGGGAGTCTTCTTTACAAGTAATTATATATTTTCAGCATCAAAACATGAGTTCCTACAGGACATTGGTCGATCATGGCCAACCGATCATTGTGGGTGGCAGTGAACTATCGCTGGCCTCGTCCTCTGCCGCTAATTCGCCCAAGGCCCTGCACCGGATGATCAAGTACTGGCGCAATAGTTCCGGAAAAATCCCGGGTCTCCGAAAGAGCGAAAGTTTCGCCGAGTATCGTCGCCATTCATCGAACTCGGTGACAATTGGCGGTGGCTCGGGGGGCAGATTGAGCACTTCGAGTGCCAGGCAACTGCAATATCAACGCCTCGAGATGGAGAGCTGCGAGAATATAGATTTGCTGACACAACAGAGAAGGTGAGTAATGGTTGCATTTCTCGGGATCCAAATGGGTTAGCTTTTCAAAATGTGGGATAGGGATTTATTGCGATCTGAAAAATGTATAAACAATGTTGGTGTTTTTTTTTTTAGTATTTATTTAGTACTTGTTTCACTATAATCCCCAAATGGATCTATTCGAACCCCCGTAAGCCTGGTAACCCTGTCGGTGACTTGCCTTGATACTTTAATTATTTATCTTAACAACAAATGAAAACAGTTAAAGAAAAAAATACCGCAAAGCTAAAAGCCATCATTCCATAGATTCCTTCATCCCTAATCTTTGCACCTTAAAAATTAGAAACAGAAATTAAATCTGCATAGTAATCGGTAGGCTGTGAGGTGCCAACCTTTTGTTTAACATGCAAATATATGCTCGCATTCCACAAGCCACATATTTACCTAAGGTCCACACACACAATCCAATAAGTGGCTGCCATTGTCTGGCGGTATCTTTTGAAGCGCAACCCCAAATATGTGGGGCATGCAACAGTTGGCTATCTGTCTGTGTGTTTTTTGATTCTGTTTACCAAAACGCCCCCCGCGCAGCTGCGTCGCTTATCGTGCGGTTGCTGCTCCAACGCTTATCAGCTGCGCAGCGTTATCACGCAACAGCCACAACAACAACGACAACGGCAACAGCTACCACAAACATGCGGATGGTAAAGAGAGGCGAACAAGTGCAATACGCCGCCGCAAAAGCCGAAGACTGTTGTTGGAGCTTGTGGACGCCAATTGGTAGGAGAGGTGTGGATGGCATGCTTATTGTGAGAGAGTGCTTATGTTGGGGCTCTCACTCGGCTAGTGTTGTCTCTTTCGCCATGGGTAATCAGTCGGCGTTCCAGGGTCCACACATCCAGTCCACAGCGCGTGGTGGAGCTTGGAATATGTTTATCACTGAAAAACTAAAATAAAATAATGGGCTAGGTTGGGAAAGAGTTTTAAATAAACTTTATATGCCTGTTATGTTATTTTCTGAATTCTTGAGTTAAAAAAAAAATTTTTTTTTGTTTATAAAATTATACATACGCCTGTTGAAGTTTTTGTTAAACAAAAGTTTCTAAACAAACCTAATATGCGATGTTATGTTTTCAATTGTTGACCTTAAAGAAATAAATTAAGTTTCTATAAAATTACACATACGCCTCGTACGCCAGTTGGAGTTTTTGTTAAACAGAATCTCATTATGGATTTTTATTAATATATTATTTTGCATAAAATTAGATATTCCTATTATTATTTTAAATTTATTAAAACTATTTTATTTTAGTGTAAGAAAGAAACTGTTTATGTTTTTATTCCAATGGCAGAGAGGGCGAGAGTCATACTGTGGGAGCATAACTGTTTGGACTCTCTCAGGCGCCAAAAAATAAAGAAAACATATGGAGTTTTTGACTCGTGCCTCTGTTTACATGTGTGTTTGTGCGCCATGCCGGCTGTGTTCGGTTTGTTTTCGTTATCTCTCGTGGGAAATAAATCCGTTGCCTTCTGCATACTTTTGGGGTACACTGTGCAAATATCCAACTTGCAACTGCAACGCCGGCTCTTTTGAATTGCATTGTTTTTTTAATTGTTTACTTTTGCTAATGCGGGCCGCTTCTCTCATTCTCTCTTTATCCCTCCTACCCACTTCGTTGGCACTCCCCTTCCTTCTGTTTGCTTAAACTGCGCGCATTTGGAATGTAAATAAATGTAAATAAACAAGAATTTCGCCCCCATGAAAGCAACAGAAACAAAATAACAACAAAGTGCAGTCCTCCCACTCTCTCTTTCTGTCGCTCTCTCTGACATTCCCCTGCTAAATGCATTCACAGTGGCGGTCAACTTAGTAGCACTAAAGTTCCAAGTACATACATATATGATATGTATATGGGTTATTTATAAGATTTCCTAAAACATGTTATTTATGTTTTTAATTTTTAGATGCTGCCTTCCATTGTATTAAAATAATACATAAAATACACTGCAGTGAAATTTTTACTTGTCCACACAAGCTTACTAATAACTAAGGTTGGCGAAATAATTATCCTTATTAAAAAAATAACAGTGCGGGATAAAGTTTGGCAATAAATATTATCCTTATTTTTTTTAAGACAAAAGTGTGTGTTATTGCTGTCTATCCACAAAGCTTTTTCGTATTTAAAAAAACCCAAGCATCAACCTTGACCAGGACCCGTTTAATTCTTTTGCAGGCTTTAATTAATTAATTATTTTCTGACATAGTTACAAGCTGGTTTTTAGTTAAACTGTTCACTATTATTTGGGCCGCTTTTGTGCGTGCGACAGAGAAGCCGTCAGAGTTGGAGCGCCAGAGAGCCCCTTTGTGGATCGCATTTCGTGTGGACTCTGAAATCTGAGTCTGCGAGCGGTTGTTGTTTGGGGAAAGACTCGCAGCTTTTCTGTTTTGGCTTCAGTTTCGTTTTGAAAACCGACTCGTGTGGGCGTGTGCGAGCCATCGAGTGCCCGATTGTGTGTGTGTGTGCGTCGTCACGCGTCTGCGTCGGAAAAACTGAAAATCGGAAATCGGAACCAGGAATCGTTAATATATTTCGGCTTTCCGGTGCTGCTTCTTCTTCCTCGCCGAGCCAGTCGAAAAGTAACGGTAAAACGCACGGCAGTTGCCAATTGGCAGCAACAGTTGCAAGAAAGAAGAGCACCAGAGAAGAGAAGCGAAAATTCCAAAAAGTAAATCAACTTAAACTAACAGAAAAATTAAAAAAAAAAAAACGTAAGAATATAAAACAAATGGTACCACTATCAGACATTAAACAAAAAAATTAATAAAAAAGTGCATTGTTATCCAAAACCCAAACAATAAATGAAAAGGAAAGCTAAGAAAATAAAGCACAAAAATAAATAGATTAAATATTAAAAGTTCTTCGTTTAACTTAAAAATAATAAAAAAAAGTTTATTGATTTTTATAAAAAGAAAATAGTTTTTATAAACCATTAAAACTCGTTCAAATTTCTTTAAAAACGTATGCCAAATAAAATTAAAAACACATTTGGATACCCTAAAAAACTAAAGCAAAATGACAACCAAGAAATCACAAACAATAAGCCAAGCTAACGAAATTTGTTGAACGATTTTGTGTGCTAATGTGCGTGTTGAGGTAATTTCTTTAAACAGCAACAAAAATCAAAATCGCATTTGTTGGCCTTATCAAAAATTAGAAGCGAAAGTGGCGTTGGTGTCAAGTGAGCGAAGAAAAGAAACGAAAAAATAAGGAAACCAAAAAATAAAAGAGCCAAAAAATGAACGCATAAATAAACGCACGTACCTAAAAGTGAAATTTTTTAAACAAATATAGTCTGATGGAAATTGAAATTTAACGAGCAAAGAATCCAAATATAAGCGGCGAAGAAAGTGTTGAAAATAAGTGAAAATTCAAAGTGTGTGTGTAATTTTTTGTGCAATTAAACAACAATTCAATTACGAAAATGCCATTAAATAGCAAGTGAACGAAAATTGAGTGAATAAGACATAATCACCGCAAACAAATGTCAAAGAGAAACAACAAATGAGAAATATTTATAAAAAGAAATAACCAAATAACCAGAAAAAGTGCCGTTTTTGGCGGTTGTGTTTTGTGTCTCCCTCTTTCTCCATCTCGTTTTTGCCGGTTCCTGAGTTTTTTGAGTGTTTTTTGTGTTTTGAAGTTCGATTAAAATGCGTCACGCATGATTATTACGTGTGTTTTTTGTTCCTATTGTTTTTGGTCGCATATAACCATTTTATCTCCCCGCGATCCGGCTTACATTTTTGTGTCTTTTTGTCTCTTATTTTTTTGTGATTTATGTGCAAGTTATGTGAGGTGATTGAAGTTATAAAGTTGCCTCAACAAGTGGAAATGATTTTTTTTTTAATTCCGCTTTTTTATTGGTTGTTAAAAACACTTGAAAATCGTGAACCCTAACCAGGTTTGCTTTGAATGCGAAAAGAAGGAAGAAAAAAGGTTATACAAATTTTATGACATTATCTAAATTGTTTTTAGGGTTTAAAATTTGGAAAATCACTCAACTGGGTTTGGAAATAGTGGAAATTTGGGCTTATATTTTTTATTTTTAGATTTTTTGACATATCTTATAGTTCATAATCTCTTAACGTCTTATAAAGGTGCTACCATGTAATAGAGATTAATATTTTCAAAACAAGTAAAAAGATAAAGTCCCTTATTTTCCAAAGTTTTCTGCTTTATATTTGGAAATTTCTCTTGAAGAATAAAAACCCATTATTCAAGACTGGAACCTCGTCAATCTTCTGATCTTCTGAAAGGAGAATAAACTTTGTTATATTTATAACCATATTCTGAATCATCTGATTTTGCAAGCAAAAACCTTTAATGCTCTTTTGGGTTTTTCTCGTTTCCGTTTTTGCAAAAATGCAAATTAAAATTTACGCATTTTTTTCCTCCCCTGTTTGCTGGTCCCGTTAAACGACAATGTTGCAGCCGCTGTTGCTTCTGCTACGGCCTGTTATCAAGCTTGTTGTTGTTAGTGTTTCGTTGTTAATATGCATTGCTAGCGGCCAAGGCAAAAAAAAAAAAAACCGAAAAAAAATGTGCGGAGCACGTGAATTTCTTTTTGAAACGGGTTTGGCCTGAAATGATTTCAGCCAGAGCTGTGTGCTGTGTTTGTCGTGTTTTCTGCTGTTGACTTTTCATTTTCGTAAAATTTTTCCCTCGATTTTTGTCCCGCTGCAACTTGCAAAAATATTTATTGGCCAGCGTGTGTGTGTGTTCGGCTGCTGTTTTGGTTGCTGTTTCTGTTTTCACTGCTTGGCCAGCTGCAGTTTCTGGAATTCCTGTTGCTCTTTCCAAAAAGCTGGGAAATACGAGACATTTGCGGTACACTTGTTATAATAACATATTTTTGAATAGGAAAAATATTACTTAGAAATCCCCCCAATTTCCGGGAGTGGGATATTGATTAATTCTGTTGCTATAGACCAGAAATGTATCGTATTTATTTTTTTTACTAGTACTCTGTAAGCTCAATTGAAGGAAACTTAACTGCAATAATTTAAAGTATTAATGTTACCAGATCTTTAAAAATAGAAAATCTTGTAGGTATGCTTGCTTAAATATTTCAACTTATCTCAGGGTATCCCAGCCTCCTGAGGCTACTTTTTTTATCCTCTCGCAACTCGCCATCTGACAATCTGTTCCCGTTCCCAGCTCTCCTGGAATAACCTCCACAAACCCTTTTTCCTTGTTTGTTTTTTGCCTGTTGCATTTTTTGGGCCTGCATTTCGCTGTTTTTTTTTTGTTTTTTTTTTTTTTTTTGAAGAACCGACCAAAAAGGTAAACGAGACAGCTCATCAAATATTCACGGCATTCGTGA
Source organism: Drosophila auraria (assembly GCA_008042615.1). Classification (NCBI taxonomy): domain Eukaryota; kingdom Metazoa; phylum Arthropoda; class Insecta; order Diptera; family Drosophilidae; genus Drosophila; species Drosophila auraria. The sequence goes on along the minus strand of VNJW01013918.1, from coordinate 63,995 downwards.
AGAGACTCTCGCTGCCCCCAACGAATCGGATGTTTGTATTCTGACAGATTTGCTTCCTTTTTTGATTTGGACTTCAATGGGCAAAGTAGGGCCGGCCCATCGAGTTTCTTTGGGAATTTAAAGTAAACCTCAGCGAGGCGGAATGTAAATGAACTCGAGACGCAAATTGGCCTTGTCTCGGTGTGAAAATACGGACAATAACAGAAAGCTGGGGGGAAAAAAATAATACCCAGAAAACAGCTGCTTTTTGGCCGCATCTCTTGCTATCGGCTTTGGATTCTCCTCCGCCGCTCTCTGTCTCAGATTCTCCACCGCCGCTTCGCCTGTCCATTCATCGTTCTGCGTCTGTCTGGCCTCATCAATTGTCTTGTCATCTCCCTCACTTTTCGTCCCCCCGCTCTGTCGGGCCTTCTCCTCCACTCGTGAGTTCAAGTTGAAGTGCAGCCACCAGCACAAAAGCTTGGCTCAGAAAAAGAGACGGCACGCCTAAGTGTGTGAGAGGGAAGGCCAGTGTCATTCGCCTGCATTGATTTTGGATTCTCTTTTTCATGCTCAGAATTTGCGGAAAGTAAAGGGTATGATGGGTTTAAGTACAGTTGGGTTGCCAGGAAGAAATCTAAAAAAAAACATTTCTAGGACTATTTTGACCTTTTGTTTTAATGCATAGTTCTAGATTTTCACAGAAACCCCATTTTGCTCAGAAAAAGAGAAACAAAATCTACATATTGTCCGGAACTAGCACCGCTCCACAAGGCTTACAAAAACAAAATGTACACCTGCGATGTGCATTGCGAATGTTTTTCTTTCCTCACATACATATTCTGTGTGGCTCACGACTTGAAGGGTGGGTTTAGATATTGCTTGTTGATATCGGGCTCCTAGCTTGACATTTGGTGCCCGACCCTGATCCAAATAATCCGTACAAAATATTATTATAAATTCTTAAGCAAAGAAATATTTTGTTAAGTTTGATGGCTTAGTAAACGAAAGTATTTTTAATTTTCCAAACTTCAACATCTTATGACATTGTACATACATAATACATAAAATGTAATATAATAAATAATACAAATTATATTATTAAGGTCCTTCAATGGATCTTACCCAATTACTGGGTATCATTGATACGTTAAATATTCCTGTATTTACTTACCCTCTATACTCTGCTACAGAATTTATAGTTTTTGCCAATGCGTTCTGTGTCTTCTCCCCTTTCTTATCTTCTCAGCCTCAGATCCCCTGTATTTATCCTCTTTCTCTTCTATTTTTCCTTATTTTTTTGTTGGAGGGAAAACACACGCGAATTTAATTTATGAGGCGTGTGCCGCCGCTTTTCCCAAGCATGGCCCAGTGCCAAATGGCTGGGATCCGAATTGGAAATGAAAAACTCAGGGGGACGGTGGCGAGTGTCTGCTTCTATGTTTAGTGTTTAGTTTAATTGCCTTTGCTTCGAATTTTATATATTTTTTCCCCCCTTTGTTTACGACCTGTTTGCACCTGCGCCGAAAAAAATAATAAAAAAGCAAGTTTAGTGCCCGAAATTTTCCCGAAACGCGATGATGAAACTAATGTTTCTTTAATAATTTTATTAGAGAATTATTGCCAGCGAAGAAGGAAGGTCTTTGCAGAAAATCGACTTTGAAGTCATTCTTGTTTACTGGAACTCAAGGGTTAAGGGGTGGTAAATCAAAACTTTATGGCAAGTTGGCAGCCAGATTCGTCGAAGGTCGCATGGCTAGAAATATTCTATAAATATCACTGGAGTAACTAGATACGAATTGGGGGAAGGTCTTGTTAAGTGCAAAATGGAAATCGAGATGCGTATCTCGGATGTTTCCACAAGGAAACATCATTTAAAAGTTTCTCACTTTTAATTGCATTTGCAACTTCCTAGGCAGCAAAAAGGAACTTGACAAAAGTCGGTGTAATTTAAACGTTTTTGGAATACGATTTTAGTACAGATAAGAGTCAGTGTTAAGAATAAAATAGCAACTCTTCAAGTTTTTCATGGCTAGTTTTTGTTCAGTGAATAAATGAAGTCAACATAGCTGGGTAATTGGGTAATTTCCAGAATATTGTAAGGCACCAACTTATTTATTTATCCGTATAAAATCGAAATGAACAGAAAATGTTAGCAGCTGCTTAAGCTGCCGGCTCGTATCTCTCGAACTAGTAAGTAACTACATCAGTTTTCCATTAGAGTTCACTTACAAATAGGAATATCTCGACCATTTTTCGTGTACGACATAAAGTAACTCCCCCAACGAACAGGGAAAAGGAGGTTGGGGCGGCAGTTGTCAAGGTTGCGCCCATCCAAATACCGATTATTCAGCCAAATTGGCAGACGATAAGATAAGATAACCTAAAACCAGAAACAAAAAACGGAACCGAAGTCACACAATCAACTGGAATTCCTCTCTCTCTCTCCCAGAAGTTGTTGCCCCACAAAACAAATAAAACACAAAACCGGGGCAAGTCGAGCTGCTGCTGCTGCTGCTGCTGCTGCCAACAGCTGCTGATGTTTGTTAGCCGGGCTAAAAAAAATATAGCACCAAACCCAAAACGAAACCAAGCCGTAGAAGAGGAGAAAAATTTGTTTACAGAATTTGTCAAGGCATAAATATTTGAACACGTGTAACTGCGTAACAAGCAACAAATTTTTCAGTCCACTGTGTAGGCAAAGCGTAAAATTCCTCCCACTTAACAGGAAAATAGGGAAATGTACACAAAGTGTACACTCTGTACATGCGGAAGAAAACCAAACTTTGAACTTGCCAAAAATGTTGGGAGTGAGGGAAAAATAAGACTACATCCGGATGTTTGCTGGGGAGTCACTTTTCGGGTGTTTCCTGTGGCTTAGAAAATGTTCCAAAAACCCACAAATTTTGCCCATAGAGTATCATATATATTCAGAGTTTTGATAACGAGTTTCCCTGCCCACTTTTCGATAAGGAAATCACAAATTTTCTTCTACTTGGTGACTCAATTGATTGTTTATTTTAGGGCCCGCGGCTCAAATATGCGGTTTATGACGTATCGACACAAAGTTATAGCCATAAAGTACAAACTGAATTCTGATTGCGAAACACTGACGCAATTACTTTGTAGGGCAGTTAAGAAAAGTATATGTCTATATTTGTACCAGAAAGGGGGGTTAGCGAATGTTTGAGCATGTCGAGCACTTGACACATTTATCATTGACTAATTGCATTGAGTTAATGATAGTGAAAGGGAAACGAGAGGCAAGAGTAAGCCAGAAGAACAAGAAATGAGGTTGAATAAGAAAAGCAATTGAGACAATACTTCCTAGAAGTATATGACTGGAGGAATTAGTGGACAAAAGTCCTCAAGTCGAGATAAGGATTTCAAATGATTGAAATTTTGTTACGTTTAATACTAAGTACATTATGTTAGATTCATGCAAGAAAATAAATACACATTTAAATTGCAGAAAATAAAATCGAACTCCTAAAGCAATTGAAAGAAACCAATAATAAATTAGAAACCCCAAACAGAAAGCCAACTCACACACTTTCGAGGGAAACCAAAATTCCTGAAATTATGAAAAATAAATGTCAGATAAATTGTGCGTTTAGAAAAACGCTTTCGACCATAAATTGTGAATTGTATATTTCAATGGTGTGGAACTTATTCGATAGACTTCACATGAAATCATCCTCAAACACGTATCGTCTTCAAAGTATCTGCGTAAACAACTCCCCTCTCTGTCTGTGGCTTCATTAACCCAATCGAAATATGACGGAGAAAAACAAAAATACAAATTGAGATGAAATCCGCACAATTTCATTTGCAACTCGGATCACAACACATCAATAAAAATGCCAAATTGAATGAGCAACAAAGTGACACTGAGAGAGGGAACAATAAAAAAATTATCATTGTTTTGGTGACACACTTCCCCCTCTGGCTGTCTCTGTCTATATCTCTATGTCTATATCTCTATTCTCCTTGTAAAAAGGCCCACCCACTGGGTGGATTTTTATAGATTTCTCCAGTGATGATAAAGAATCGATATGTCAATATTCTATCGTCTGTAAAAAATATTAGGTTTTGACAAATTAAGCATTGAGTTCGGATATCGGAGAGGTCTTGTTATTTTGAAGTGTTATTTTATAATTGTAGACTAAACAAGTTGTGTTGATGCTTAAAAGGATTTTTCATAGAGTAAAGCATTACGATATAGTACAATTGATATTCTTGTCGATATATCATATCATCTCTAACTCGTATCAACTATTAGCCCAGCAGTTGAGCATCAACCCACACGATGCCGTAGATTTGTCCCCCCTCCAATCTCATTGACATTAATTTGTCCAACCGCAACAACAACAAATGAGTGAATAAAATTTTTATAGATTTTTCTTTTCAGTCTTTTTTCTTGTACGCTTTTTTGCATGACACCATAAAAGGTTGTCGTCGCCGACTTGGGGGCGGTTGCTGAGCCTGATTTAAATAAATTATTCTATATGCGTTTTTGCAATGCAGCCCCGCTCCCCATTTAGCCGAAGAATTATTTTGCACTCGCGCTCGCAAATTGTTTTCTATGCCACGTAATTCAATTTCACTTCGGGCTGAGTTTATTATGTTTTTCGTTGAGCCATTATTATTATTATTATTTTTATTTTCTTTTTTATCATTCTCACCTGAGTGCCTGTGTTGGTACTTTTGCGGAAATGACGAATTTGCAACACACAACACGGCGGAAGTTGCGTGTTGGGGCTGAAAGATGTGGCTGGCCGCGTAAATTTTGATTGCTCTTAATGCGATTTGAGTTGAATGGAATTATACCCATATATATATTATATTTTACATTGGGTAATTGCATTACCAGCGATGTATGTACATATCTCCAGCATGAGCAAGTGATTTGCCAAATGTTGTCGAGAAGATTTAGAGATTTGCCAATTTAGGTCACACCGGCATTGAAGGCGCATTAGGGCTGAATGAAGTAATCATATCTGTTGGGTAATTTCACTCAGATACTGCTTGGATCGAATCAATTATGTGGGGCTAAGGACTAAGCATGCCCATGCACACGTAATTAAATATTCCTGTGGGGACTTTGAAAGGATCTAACAGGGAGTTCGGCTTTGGGGTAGAGTGTGTGTATTATAATTGGCTTTTAGCCATATTAGTAAATTTATTTAAATGATATTTTCGTACTAAACTAGCAAGCTTTTATGGATTAAAAATTTCTTATCAATGTTTAAACTGCATTTTAATTATAAAAGCAAATAAATGAATAAGTCGTGTAGTTGAGATTTTAATGTAACTAAGTTAATTTGAGCTTTTAACAAACAGAACCTTGAAGGTCCATGACATCAAATAAAACTAAAAAGTTTTTTATAAGCCTGAGATGGTAAAAATAATAGGAGCTTCCCCAGCTTATTCCGTTAATTTCCGCTGTCAGTTAACCGCCTCGGGAATGGCTTAAAACAAGTACCTAGCTCATCTCCTCTTGGCCATAACCGGCTCACTTCCCCTTCAATTCCAGCTTGTCTACCTTTAACTAACCCTCTTATCGCCGCCCACAACCCACATAACCTGGCATAATACCATTCACAGCTCTCGTTATGTACGCACATTACCACTTAAGCGATGTGCCCGGCCTTGAGACTGCGAGAAAATCGAGGGAAATCCGGGTAAAATCCAGGAATCGGAGGAGTAACTCCCTGGGTTTTGATGGCCAGATGCCTTCAGTCAATGCCGTAAATCATAAATCATCTCTGTGCTTTTCTCAGGGGGCGAAGCAGCACTTGGACACGTGCGCCAGTACATTACCTTTTTTGTGGGAGTGTTGCTTATCCCTCCCGGCCACATTTTCCACATTTTCTTTGCCTCATGCTAAGCCAATTGTCAGTGAGGCAGGTTCGAGGCGAAGTTTTCTTTTACCGCTTTATGAGGGTTTATTGAAGGTTCCCCCGAAAAGGAGCCGGGAGCCGGCGAGTGGGGCTTAAGTGACTGGCCTGGCAAGTGGCTTTCCCCGCCCCCATGGTGGAGAGCATATGCGGGTAGCTTGTTTGTTGTCTCCCCTCCATTTTGCACGCATTTTCACGCGCTTTTCCTCGCCTCGCTGGGCAGACTTTTCAGCTCCGGCATTACTTTTTAATAATGTGCACTCAAAAACCCCATCCCAACTCCCAGAATCCACATTTATTTGCCTTTGAGTGATTTTCTTTGTTTTGTGAAGACAAGATTTTTGTACAGAGTTTTTTACGACCATAAAGTCGGCCAGCATAAACTTATTAAATTTCCATTCTTTTATTGCCGTTGGCCACCTTGATGTTAGGGCATTAAATTCGGTTTCACAACGGTTGTAAAAATGATGCCAAGGAAAATTCATTATGGAAAAATGCGGCTCAAGTGACCACAACCCGAAATTTAATTAATAATCGGGAAAACCCAACAAAGCGAGACAGAGACAGAGGGAGAAACACATTCTGGTAGAATGAATCCATTAAATTAAACGTCTTCTATGTACTCCCCAACCCTTTAGCAGCAAAATGAAAAAAGTGAAGTGAACCCATGTGAAAAAACCAAAAAACAAAGATAACATAAAAAGGGTAAAAACCAAAACAAAACAAACACAAAACCAAAAAATACCAAAAACCAAAAATACGAAGCCAAAATCAAAACAAACGTCACTCAATCAAATCCATCAATCATGCTGAAGATACACATGCTGGAGCAGGTCGTCAACACGGAGAATGTCTGCGAGAATGCCCAGGAGCTGTCGCCGAAGCGCAAAGTGCCCGTCGCCGCCCATGGCCACGGCGGAGGCAGTTCCTCCTCCAACGGCGGCACGCCAACCGTCTCGGCGACCTCCTCGCCACACCATCAGCCCACGCCCCCTCAGCGCCACATTCACTCCGCCGCCGGTGGCAAAAGCGTCAGCCAGGGATCATCGCCAGCTGGGTAGGTAGCACTAATTAAAAGTGGAAAGTATCTTTAAAAAGTTAAAATAAGGCAACTAAATTTGGGGTATTTATTGTGATTAAATGGGGGTTTAGGTGAGGATTTCTTTTGATTAATAGAAACACTAATATGGCTCTAAAAGTGCCCACAAAAAAGGTTAAAATAGTTAAATAATCTATAAAGTTTAGAATGAATTATTTATCAGCAAGAGATTATTAACAGCAGGGTAGCCAAAGCCTTTTAAGAGAGCTTTAATTAAAATAGACTATTAAATGTGGCGAGTTTATTGGTATTAAAAAGCGAGTAACTTTGAACATAAATCTTATTTAATGGATATTATCATCTGTCTGAAATTAAGTCACAGAATAATTACAGAAAATATGATTTAGAATATTAAAAAATTAATGAATAATATAAAAAATTAGTTGGTATATTAAGTGTGTCATAAAATGAAAGAAACATGCTTTTGAAATTATAATTTTTAATTATTATAGGGAATATAATTTTAGTTAATTCACAAAACCCCACAAGTTTGCTTACCCTAAAGCACCATAAGAAATATATTTAAGAATTATATTTTATAGTTTACTTAAATCATTTCACAAGCCTAATAACTTCCATATATTTCAAACACTTCCTCTAGTTTTTTAACACCAAATGAGCTTTTCCATTTCCCCGTTTCGCTTCTAATATATTGTTGGCTAATTATGGCTGGTGGACAGATCAGACCCTGTACATATCTGTGTATATCATTTGTGCAATCTGTCAAATGATAAATGCGTTTTTGATGAGCCCCCGCCAGCCGCCCGGACTGCTTTCCCCCTGAAGCGAGAGCACTCTCTTTTTTTTATGCAATTTTCACGTTGTCACATTCCTTTGGTAGCTGCGGTTGACTGACGTTGTCATAATGGGTGCATCGTCCGGCGGTTTTCCCTTTTCCAGTCCCCCGTCCCCCCACCTATGCTATTGGCCAACTACTGTAGTTTGGCCAGTTAACAAAATTCACCGCAAATTCAGTTATTTTCTTTGTGTTTGCTTTGATGAGTTGGAGTTTTGCCTGAAGGTGTGGCTAAATGGAAAATGGTTAATGCATTGCGAGGCGTGAACTGGGTGGCAAATGGAGTGGGGAATGTAGCTTCTTGGTAGAAAATGTAGTGTGTAATTGGGTTTCTAAAGAAAAATAGCGAAATCTATAGAAATATTGGTGAAAAGTGAAGTTTATTGGTGGAAAATCACTTCACTAAAAGGTATTATTATAACACATAATTTTGACTTGGCAACACTTATCTCCAAGTTGTGAAATAATCATCTTTTAATGGATAATTGACAACCAACTTCATGGGAATTAATTTTTAAATTAAGATCCTTAAGTTCAACTTCTCACGTTCCTTGACACTGACTCAAGACAGTTTTCTTTCTTATCTGCAACTTAAAATTTCGCAAGAAGTATTTTCCCATTACTAGCACTTGACAGTTCGATAAGTTTGAACAAATAATAGCTGTTTGAGTGCTTTGATTGACAATATGCCATTGAATTCATTGAATTGTTGTGTAAGTTCTACACTTTCTTTCATCCACTCACTATTTCTGTTCTATTTTTCTTCTCTATTTTTATTTGTGACACTTTTGTCACCCACTACACTTCATTTCACGCTATAGTTGCTGTTTCTCTGGATCCATTGTTGGTCAGCTTCGCCGTGAAGATGCCACCCAGTTTTCCAGCGATTTTCCCCCATTTCTCTCTGCCCTTATCTGGCATTTTCTTGGCCATTCTTTTGTGGCTGGTTATTTTCGCATTAGAGCCTGGTAATTGATACCTTGCGGATGGTTATGGCTTTATGGCTGTGAGAGCGACACATCAAGGCAAAAGAGAGAAGAGCGGCTTATGTTATGGGGGAAATCTTGGAATATCTTGGCGAACAATAGGCTGGAGGTCTCGCTTTGGGGCGTGGCCGTGGGCACAGTTTTGTAAATAATTATTACCCGCAAGCTGCATTGCTGCATTGTCACATTGTCGGTAGATGGAGTGAAAAAAGATGAACAAAAAAAAGAAAAACAAAACAGCAACAATTTTAATTTTCATTTATCTTGTCTCCTGAACTTGACAATCAAAAGGGATTTTCATTTCTTTTGTTTTCCTCGGCTTTCCGCCCACAAAGAAGAAAAAACTGTTTGCTTCTTTTTACTTTGGGATTTTCTTCTGTTAAAAACATAATATTCAAAACATAAACACTTCCGCTGGCGCCCTTCATTACCCCAACAATCCTTCATGTTTTTCCCCTACGGCGAACTTTTCTTTTTGTTTTACACACAAAGAAAATTATATTTACACAGGGAAAAATATTTACACAAGGGTAATTTAAGCTTTAAAAAAAAATGTAAGTCCAAAGCTGTGATAGATTACAAACACAGCTAAAAGTTAATACAATTTTTTTTGTACAACTTTACATTAAAGTTATATAAATTTAGAACTAATTTTCTATCAAACTTAGCTGTCTATATTTTCCTTGATTTTTCTCCGTGCCGTCCCTCTGACTTTTGGCTATTTTTGACTTAATTACTTGAGGGCTTATGGGCTTGCCAGCGTTTCTTCGCCGTCCCTTGTTGCATTATTTATGCCCAACATTAGTCGGTGTTTTTCTTAGCGCCCCCTTCTCCCGTTTGGCTTTCCCGACAATTTTTGATTTATCTCGGAGATGTCTGAAGACTACTCGTGTCTTCTGGCGCTGCTCCCATTATGCCACCAAACTCCCATTTTCATTTCCATATCCATTCCATGCTCATCGGCAACTCCTCCGTGTTCATCTCCATTTCGTTGGCGGAGCTACAGCTAGTTGACCCCGAAATGCTTATTCTTCTGCCGCGAAAAGGGGGCCAACGCAGTTAGCCCAGTTAAAAATCAACTTGGCCGACTGTCTGTCAGTCAAATGCGGGGCTAAATTGGAGTTCTGGCTCCGTTTTTCTGTTTCGAGTTCGAGCTCGGAATCGGGTTCTGTTCTATTCGGTTTCGGGTTCGCGCTCTCGTCTCCCATTTCAAAAGGCATTTTCTGGCTAATTTATATGCAAAGATTGCGCCAAATAACTGGACAAAAGCGGCAACAAACATAGCAACAACAATTATGTGGCCAGCTGACCAGGCCAAACCATTTATCACTTTCCAATTTTCAGTTTGGTGTTTCTGTGGGTATTTTTTGTTGCGTTTCGTTTCGTTGGGTTGTGTTGTTTGTCTTTAATTTGGAAAGATAATTTGGCATGTCAGCAGCTTAAATATCATGGCACGAGATCTTATCTGTCTCTGTCCAGCTATATTCCTAGGTTTTTGGCTTTTTTCGTGGGTGGTTCTTGGCCAAGAAAAAAGGATGTACAGGGGAGTAAAAGAATATTAATGTGAGGTTGTTTTATGGGTTAAGAATTCCATTATTAAATATAAATAATAATAATAAATACATAATTAAATTATGTAATTATTTAAACCCTTTTAATGAAACCGTTTGAATACAACTTAAAGTTCAAAAATAAATATTCAAATTCCTTGCCTTAACTCTAATAAAAACAGTAAAGAAGTGCAAAGAATTAGGTCGCAGAACTGAAGGACTTGCAGTGACATCCATCACCTCGAGACAGGGTTGAGCTGCAACGAAAAAAAGAACAGCAAAAGCGAAGGACTTGCACGTGACTTTTTCGCGACTTCTCTTCACTTCACTTCATTCTGAGGCCTACCCCGATTTTACTTCGATTTTAGCTTCATTATGCCAGAACATTTTTCCTCCACGTACGTGATATTTCGCCCAAAAGCGGACAATTGGCTTTCGGGAAAAAAATATGGACTCCAGGGATCTTGATAAAGAAGCCCAAAAAAGCCCCCGAGGAAATGTCTAACGGGCCGCCAAAAAAAAAGATACTTGTCATTGGGCCAAGTGCCGTTCGACAATGCCAAGTTCACGATTGCCGATTTCATTGTGATTTCTTCAAGTTACGAAGTTCGAACAGGAAACTAGTTTCGGTCGGCTGAGATCAATGGGGACTGGGGATTGTTCGGGCCCATAATCGCTCTAAATTTTTTAATTTATTACCGCGCTCTGACAGCTGACACATGAGTGGGAGGGGAGGAGAGTTCAAAAGATGCTGACAACAATTAAATTAATGTCAAGGCAGCGAACGCCCCAAGGAAAATCAATAAAAAAAAAAGCGAAACAAGAGTAAGGCGAAAAGAAAGAACAACCTGAGGGAACGGTGCACTTGGAAAGATTTTTTTTGTTCCTTTTAAGGAATTTACGTAAAATAGAAGCCAAACAAAAAATGTTTATTAAATATAACAAACTAATCGGGGTTAAATTTTATTTATTTACTGTGTACTATCACAATTTTATAATATTAACTTTTGGAAATAATTTCATTAAGGTCCTTTACAAAGGTTTTCATTATGTTTCTCTGTTTTGATACTCAAAAGTTCCTTTAAGATACAGATTAAGTTAGCTTCCTTTCCAAAGATATACCACTTTTTTCTTGAGTAGTCAGAATTTTAATGATTCATTTTAAAGCGCCCCAAATATCCTTAATTTTGTTTTGAGTGCAGGAAAAAATTAAATAGGGACCGTAGCATAGGCCTCTGGTGATTTTCCGTGCCAGTGAACCTGGCTGACTGACTTCGTCTGGGTGTTTGCCTTTGATGCCTCGACTAATTGGGCAAAACTTCTGGGCAACGTTCCATTTCGGTTCTGCCCCAAAAAGGTGAGATGTGTCCCCTCTTTCGCACCCACTATGCATCAACCCCCAACTCTGTCTTCGCAGTTTGACGCTAATTTATGCCCACAAACCCTAGACAAACTGATGTAACTTTTGTTTTCTGTTTACCATTTTTGCCCTTCAACAAAAGTCACCTTTGTTTGTTATGCAAAAAGAAAAAGAAATAGAAAAGAAAAGAGTACATAAAATCAAACAGAAATCGCTTCTGTCTTTGTCTGGAAGTTTGGACATGAAGAGCTGTCTTAGTTATGACTTATGCATGAGGTTTTTATGGTGAAGTTCGCTGGGTTTTTGGACCAGCAGCCCATCCATCCGAATATTTATCTAAAGATCTATCACACTTAGCTACCGTGCAGCATCTTTTTGGGAAGTTAGCCAAATGGAAAATGGATCTTTGGGGAATACGAAATAAGGTATAAGTTTGAGGCTTGAATGCATTAAGGTGAGTGTTTGAGTGGGAATCCAAATTAAGATGAGCGAGATATGAAAATAAAGTCTGACATTAATTAATAAATTCTTTCCCTTAATCTGATTTCATTTCTTTAAGCTAATTTGTTAAAAACTGTACGATTATGACAGTCCGGATGTGAACAATAACAATATTAAATCCATTTCCGACTCTCTCTGAAACATGAAAAATCCAGGTCACCCATCAAAAAACAAAGTGGATCAGTCGCTAGGAATGCCTAGGGAATCTCGCAAAATCTGCAGACAAACTCGATTTTAAACACAAAATATTCATGGCCATTAAAAACGTAATCATGCGAATAAATCAAATAGTGTCTCGTAAAAGAGCAAACATAAAAAATGTGTGTGAGAAATCTGTAAAATCTGCTGCTCATTCAATTTCTCCTAATGAAGTGGGATGAGCTTGGGGGAAAAAGCCGAGCTGCCAGCGGAAATTCACTGCACTTGCTGAATTTTGTATCTTGCATCTGGTGGATGCAACGTTGCTGCTGGTGCTGCATCTGACGGATGCAATCGACGTCATCGGCCCGGCGGCTCCTTCACTGCTAACCCAATTACGAGACAGCATAAACAAATTTCCCCTTTCTTCGCTGTATCTTCTTCCCGATTTCATGAAGCTCGCAGACAAATTGCCATGAAAAACACTTTGGACAACAAGTGTTGGCAATTCAGTGGAAGAAGAGCGAACTGGGGCCTGAAACAACGTAGATGAAGCTGAAATCTCTATGAATTATTAATTGGAAATTGTAAACGCAGACAAAGGACGGCGACGACGTCGAAGTTGGGGGCGAGAAATGACAAAGTTATAAAAGTTAACATCACTTGCACAAACTTTTACATTTTGCGGTGCCTTGTTGTTGATGGATGCAAATATCAAATTGATGTGACAGACAATTTTCATAAATGGGTGAAGCAGCCCCGAGGCAAAAAGAAGGGAAAAATAATAAACGACAACGAAAACTTTGACAAGCTTCCAGAAACTCAAGTGGGAGTTGTCATTGAACCGCTTCATGTTGTTATTTCTTTTCTTACACGACGACTGAATAATGGAAAAGTTTTGAAAAGTTTTTTCTTTACTCAAAAGTAAGGGGTATATTCTGCAGAAGAAAATTGTAACTATATTTCTTGGGTTTTGTTGGTTAAAATACACAGCTGCAGTGCTTCTAGGACCTATGTATATAATTCAATAAATCAATCCTAAAGCAACTTTATCTTTTCACATTTTAAGAAGTCTTTGGAATAATGTATATTATTAAACTTTCTTAAAATAAATTCAACAAAAATATAGTAAAAGTGCAGGGTAACTTCTAGCCTCCTTCCCAAGCTCGCTTTTATTTTTTCTTTTAAAAAGTGGCTGAGCCCCGACAACAGCTGAGCAAAGAACTTAAAAAGATGTAAACCATTTCGGCGGCTTAAATTGATACTCGAAACTGAAAAATTGTATTCCCCGGACAAGTTAATTACATTTGGCAACAAAAAGTGGCAAACTTTTCTGTACCTCCTCCGAGTATATATATATATATGTACATATATTTGTAGATACTTGTTGAGATAGACAATGCACACATATCTCAGTCAGTGGGTCAACAAAGCGGCCGCCGCCGACGCCACTTGGAGCGTTTTTGGCATGCGGCCTGGCTGGCCGCGTGTGGTTGTTTTTGCTGCCTGGCAGCGGACCAAAAATAGTTGGCTCTCTTGGCTGTTGGCAGTTGATTGAGCCACCTCCAAGATAGATAAATCCAGCGGGTTAAGCTCCGGCTACCGTGGAAACACAACAGCGGATGGGCATTTAGGAGCGAGCAACCGGTTTTTATTTAGCTAAATGTGTGTGGCTACACGGGAAATATTTTTTTAGTTTATTTTTTAACATTTGACATCACTTTCAGATTATGCAAATACCTTTTTAATATACTTAAGTGTACTGTCTTAGTAGTAAAATACATCAAATAAATATTTGTGTGCTAATCAAATACTTTAAAAATATTTTAATAGCATATAAACTCGAATTATGATAGAGTTAGGTTAAGTGGTTTGAACTCTTCTAGTGGTGGTTCAAACTCTTCTATATAAATATTAATAATAAGCTCCACATTTTTTTCAAGTGCAGCCAATAAGCGACAGTTAAATTGATTAGCGCGCTATTAGTTCAGGAATTAAATACAGGGGCAAAGAGAGGCGTGCAAATCGAACAAAAGAAAGTCAGTGGCGGCCAAGTTCATTGTCCGTCCAGGTGGGTAAAAATCGGGCGGAGCTGTGGGGTGGCATTTGGGCGATATGAAGGTCACATCACATCACATCAAACCGCATCGTATCGCATCAATGGAAAATTATGCAATTTATTGGATGCGATCGATGTGAGCTTGCCCAAAGAAAGAAGAAGCCTTTCTATTGTCCATTTGGAGTTGGTCAATCGTTAATATTAATACGTAACACACAGCGATTCGATCATAATTTGTCAAAGATATCAGTGGGAAATAAAATTATTGTTAATGGATTTGATTGGGATTTTATTGATTATTTTTTGAAGGAAAATGTATATGATTTGGGAGAAGGGAATGCTTCAAAGTGAGTCAAGTAATTACAAAATGTTGTAGAGACTAATAATAACATAAAGTAGCTCAAAGATGAGAAATATGTCTTTTTAACTTGAAGGAAACTAAATAAAATGTGAATTCAAATTTAGGAAAGTCGTAAAAGTAATTATTTGTACACTTTTTGATTTAAGGTAATTAATATATATATTCCAACTAATTAAATTATAGTTTAAATACAGAAGAATCCTTAACAATATCAAGTAATATTTTACTTTGCATCCTCCATAATATTGTTAGCTTTTCCAAAGATATTTAAAGCCATCACCTTGCGTTCTAGTTTCCTTTTGAATACCTGCAATTCCTACAAGGATCTCTCCCAATCGATTCAGTTCAAATCGCTTTGTAACCTGACCAATTACCGATTCGTGCACAACCACAATTTACACCTTTTTAATGGCCAGAAGAAGCCCCCGCCCCCTTGAAAAAGAAGAAGGCGAAGGTGTTTGTTGTTGATTTCTTGGCGTGCCACATGCAATCGTCGATTAAATACGAAACTTTCGTTTTCGATACCGAAACCGAGCCAAGTAAAAAGCGAGAAATCAGCTCAAGCTCAAGATTCTTTTTGTGGGCACAATTAAAAGCTCCTGTTTAAATTTTGGCTAGCTCTTGAGTTCGAGAGGCTCTTAATTGGAGAGACTAATTAAAGCGCAATTAAAATCGAAAAGTAATTCTGAACTCGATTTGGCTGCCGCCGCCGATGTTTGTAATTAAACGAAATATAAATGGGCTTTCAAATTCACTTTCGATTAAGGCCTGATGGGGGGAGGGGGTACTGACTACTGACAGTCAGTCAGTCAGTCAGTAAGTAGTCGCCATTCCCCCCTGATCCACGGGGTCAGGTTTGTGTTGGCTAATTACGTGTCTGTTGCTGTCTCCTTCAATTTTCGTCTGGGGCAATTTTTGTGCTGCATTCATTTGTCGACCATAAAAGTCGCCGTCAAACACCAAAAAGTCTCGCGCGTTTCCAAAGCTGTTTTACCATAATTTCAATTTTTATTTTCTGCTCTACGTAAAGCGACCATTTTGCGCCACCTTCTCCTCTCATTCCAATCTGCTCGCTTTTGGCTTTACTCTAGAGGCATTCCACTTGGGCTGCCTGCAGTTGAAATTCTTTAAAACGAATTTTTATGTATGTAGTTTTAAAATGAGTGGAAATGGTATTTTCTAGCAAAATGTCACATATTTTGGCTTCATAAATCGAAATTCCTAGACTTGGAATTCTCCTTAACTGTGAACTACATATTTCTGTGAAAAGAAATCCATAGAAATTGTTTCTGGAATCGAAAAATTGGGTTTAGTAAGTAACATACTTCCAAGAAAAATTGTAAATCTCAAATATGAGATTAAACAAGAAATGTGCTGTAAATCTGTTAAAAAATAATAATTTAAATACATTTAAAAAGTAATTAATAAGCAGAGTAAAGCCCACATAATTTATAACCAATGAGTAACTACTGTTCTACATCTTAGTCTCAGTCTCAGTCTGGATTTTCCAATGTGGTCAGATGGGCGCTGAGACGTAGTGGGCGTGACCAGCGATTGTTGAGAGCAACAAGTAAATTGTATGCGCATTACCGATGACGTCAATCTAAATAAATATAAGTAAATACATGAAGATATTGAAAATTCAAATTGAACGAGTGCCGAGGGAACTTTGCTAGATTACCAACCCAAGGCAACGTGGAAGTGTGAAGGAAGGAAAGATTTGGGGGGATAAAGTCGATAAAACTGGGGGAAGACTGACTGCGGCTCATTTGGGAGATCGGCGCATCATTTCGTATGCTATTATTGTACCGCCTGCGGTTGCATTTCAAATTCAAACGAGTCACAGGAGGCGCCGAAAGCTCATCAGCAATTCAATTGCCTCGAATCGGGGGGCGGCACCACGCCCCTCCTTCGCACATATTTCGTATGCGGCATCAGTGCGATTATCGACCTGGGCCAGCTCCCCTTTGTTTACCTCGGGGGACCTTAGAGTCTTTCCGTTTTGTTCCGTTTTTAAAGCATTCGATCTCTTTGGAGCAGATGCCGTGAAGTTATCTGTCCTGCCATCAGGCCATCGAATACTCTCCCGGGGTCTTCGCCTAATTGGGGCCTGTCGTACCCCCATCAGTATTCCAGCACCATTGTGATGATGTGAGAAATGTGTTTAAAGTTGTGCACAATGTGGTTGTGTGACAACAATGTGGTCGAGCAGACACTGGAGCAACTCGCAGCTTCTTTTGAATATCTACTTTCCTATTCAGCAGGAGTGGAGAGAGATGACAAAGTCTAGAGCATTTAAGGGACAGTGAAACTTACCCATAAAAATGGGTTTTATAAAATTGTAAAATTCAAATAGTTAAAAAAAATATGCACAATAATTGTATTTTATTATTTATAAGCATAGCTTAAAATAAAATTAAACAAAGCCCAAAACACGCAAACGGCCTCAGCAACGCCCCTTAGAATTCTCAATCGGATCAGTCGCTCTTGATCTTTTTTTTAACAAACTAAAAGTCACTCAAGCAAAACCAATTAAATATATTTTATTTAAACACATTTGTAATTACTTAAAATCTAATTCAACGTTTTAACAACTTAATTTCAATGTCTCCTGTAGCTAAAAGTAACTTACCTTGCGTTTTGTTTATTTAAACTAAATTTAGAAGAAGTTTTAGTCACTTCTGTATTATTTACTGTATTTTCACAGTTTACCTCATTAAAACAAATACATATAGCTTTTAAACCCTCAAATTACACATCTAATTAGCTGCAAACCCCTTATAGAACTTTACTTGAAGGTCAAGCAACAAAGTGAAAAGCGCATAAAAAAGTTTTAGAAGTGCATTTTTGCATAAGCTAACATTTTGTCCCAATGTGCCACAAAGTGCCAAGCTCCCTTTTTTCGCTTTTATTTTCTTTGGCAACAGCTCTTCGCCCTTCCATACTCGTTCACAAAATTTGTTGAGCTTTCTGCCGGTGCCGAAGTTATTACATAGATTGTGTAGCATTTTGTGCCCAAAATGTATGGCATCCACAGAGATACATGATATAGACTTTTTCCGACGACATATTTATGACTTTCGACTCGCTTTCTCGCCCCCTTTGAATTCACTCCAACCCTGAATTTTCCAGACCACTTTCCGAACAAAGTTTTTGGTGGCAAGAAAACCCATGAAAACGGGGGGACGACAACTCCAAAAGTGCAACTATGAAATATTTTTTGGCAGAGCACAGAAAAAAAGAAGGAAAACGGAGATTATTACATGATGGCAAAATATAATTTCCACACTAGGAAAAAACTTTGCAGTTGTCTGGCGGTGGCGGCGGCTTCGGCGGTTGGAAAAATGCCTCAAGAATTATGAAAAATGTGTTGCAAAAAATAGAGAGAGCAAAGTTTTTCGGCCAAAAGGGGGACCGCCGGCAGCCGCAACGAAAATGGCGTGCGGCACGAAAATGTGAAAAACAAAAAGACTAAAATGAAAAGCAAAAATGCGAAAAAAGCGAAATAAAAAAAATTGAAAAAATGAAGCTGCTGCCCCGGGTTAAATTTGGCAGGCGAGACAACACTGCAAATTGTCTGACCAATGTGTGATAGGGGAGGGGATTTTCGAGAGTGCAATAAACGCAGAAGTGTCTGAATGCTTTTGCCAGCCACTGTTTTGTGTGTGCTCCATTCCGCATTGTTTACTGGACGCTGCTGCACTCTTGTTAAATTTTATTTTCCCTCCACATATTATTCCCCTTTAGCGTTTTTCCATTTTAGGCTTTTTACATTTTATTTTAAAGTTGGTTAAAGGAATACATACAGCCTTTACATTTTGATACAAATTAATAAAGGACTATACAATTTTTTAAACAATGAAATTTTAATTAATCTGTAAGTTTATCCAACAAAGTTTATACAAACTTCTCCCTGACCTTTAGTTTTAATTTAATTTTGTTTTCACTGCTTTAACAGAATATCTTTAATTGCTTCCACTCGCCGCTGTCGGCAATTGGAAATTTAAATTAAACCAAAATGTTGTCAATTTTTTCCACTATTTTTTTTTTTGTCCTACCTATTAGAGGCTATTAAGCGACAGGTCAGAACCGAACGAACGAACAGCAGGCCCCAATTTGGGTTGAAGAATTATTTATGTGCATTTTTATGCGAATTTCGGTTTCGAATTTGTCAACTGCACACGCATCAAATGCGTGCGTGCAACAGAGATCCGAGACAATTGCAAATTGCATATTTCAATTGAATTTGCAATGCAATTTGTGTGGCACAAAAAAAATAGCAACTAAGAAACTCAATCGGATAAAGAACGGATGAATGGAAACAATGCCGAAGCAATTAAAAAGCATTTTCCAAGCAAACTCCCCATGGGGCTTATAAGCACACTGGTGGCGAGCAAGGAGTGCTCAGCGGATATACACAAATAGTGGGGATCATGAGGTTCCTCGGGGAAATCGGTCTAGTTTAATAAAGGTTCCCAGGAGTCTGTTTTGGTCTGCTAGTCATGAATTGGCTGCGGAAATGGTTCTGAGAAAGGCTAATGGGCTTTTAAATGTAGAATATGCTACATTCGTTATATAAATAAATATTTCCTTGATTTGACAACAAGATATACAGTATTTCTTATTTTTAATGACTTTCAAAAATATGTAGTTGAGAATAAAAATTATAGCTTCTATGAGAATTATTTACTTAGTCCTGAAATATTTTTGCTTGATAAATATAACGCCTAGGAATGGTAAAAAATGTGTAACTGCCGAAAATTGCCAGTTAACATGTTTACTTTCGTCTATTTTCTGTATATTTCTTCAAAATTAGTAATTAAATTGTTTCGAAACTTCTAATAAATTGTAACATTTGGCTTTTAATTTGCACCAGTTATTTTTCAGCTATTTTAAACATTATTTCATCTATTAAATGGCAATTCTGTATGTCCTGAAACCTCGGTGACTTATGGCTAATTTGCATTTACATTTGCCCCCGTTTGACAACTTGGCTGTCAGCTCCCAGCGGATTTTAGCCACCTCCAAAGAGCCAACAGCTCTGGCCTGAGCCGCAGCTCCAACTCTCCCTTCCCCTCCAGCCAATGAGCTCTTAATGTGACAGACGGCCAATTTTTGTCGGCTTATTTATTTCCAAAGTGGGTCCGAATGGGCCGGCGGCGATTTTCGCACTGATTAATGGGCACGTGTTGCACACAGTGTAGAGTGAGCCGATGCAGATTGAAGCTATAGCCATAGCTTTAGCCTTTGCTTTGGCTAGTTAATAACCAACTATAAATATCGCTGGCAGTGCAAGTGTTTGCCAATTAGCGAGCAAATTGCATGCGACTCGGCAAGAGGAGGGGTGGCAGCCAGGTCAGACGAAAAATCTCGTTGTCCAGGTCCGAGTTGCGATACATAAATTAGAGGGTGCACACGAAAACGGGCAGCAAATGAAATGAAGCCTTAATGAAATGTACGGGGCTCCATTTGTGGGCATTTTCAATTGCGTTTTTATCGGGTGCTAAGTGGCGGTCTGAATGGAAGTCATAAAGAAACGAGGGTCTCGACGGCAATGGGGCAACCTTTATCCTGCACTCGAAATGAAAGGCAATAAATAAGGTAGCTAAAAAAAATTTTAAAATATTTATTGTTTTACTAAGCACTATCCAAGATTTCATTTAAATATATTGTTAATGTTTTTATTATGCGTAACCCGCTTTAAAAGTTATGTACAATTTATTTATTCAAAGCATTATAAAAATGAGAAATATTCTACATATCTTTCACCATTACATCTTACTAAATAAAATTTCTGCCAATGGAATTTCCCTAAATTCTTAGAAACGCCTATAAAAATACTTTATATTCCCCAGACTTATTGCAAATTGTAAAATAGTTTACAAACAATTCTAAAGTGTGCCCTTAAATATTCTCCATATTTTCCCATATAACCGTGTAAATTCTTTGCGCCAAAATAAGCGAGAAATTTATTTGGCCCCCACATCGAGAATAAACTCAGTGACCCCCACTCAGACTCACACAAACATTGTTTATAAGCCCCAAAAACACACAAAATTTAGACGATATTTATCTGTTAATTATATAAGCAATCTGGCACACACATAAACAAACTCTTGTACAATAACCTCATGGAGAAATAAACAAGCAAAAATATTTGGACAAAATGAAAAATGTCATTTATGGTTGAGTAAATAAAATACAAAATAATTTTCGGGGCATGCAAAACTGATGGCAGAAAATGTTCTGGTTATTTTTGCTGTTTTTGTCCGTCGGTCGTGCGGTTGGTCAGAAAGTTGAATAAATAAATTTAATTATATGCAAACTACAAACACGGCAATCGTAGCGACCGAACATCATAAAACTAATGAAAACAAAAACGATTTGCTGGCCACAACTTTTTAATAATTTAAGCGATAAATCTTTAAGCCCAGAACTTTGAACATCGATCAGTTAGGAGGTGGTTCTTGGGCTGGGCTTTCGCCAGAGAAGCCAGAAATTGAATTATGCCCAGACGCACGCCGACGTCGAGCAGGAGAACATGACTCGAAGTCCGAGGGGAAATTACGTGGACAAAGTGGACTAGACCACAAAAGAAGTGGGGACGAAAGCAATAAAAGTGACAGCAGAAACCTGCATAATAGCGAAGGAGAAAAGGGAAAGATACAACTTGCAAGTTGGAGTTGTGGGAGGCTTGCTAAATAAGCTAGAAGACAATCGGAAACTTCGAACAAGTTATGACTGCTTTTTATTTAAAGAGTCGCAATATTTATATAGAAATTTGAAAATATAAAAGAGTCACAATAATTCTAAAGAAATTTTTAGATGAAATAGCTCTGACTTCGAGTTTTACAACAGAAAAATATCCCTTAAGCTATAAGTAAAATGTATATTAGTTCCCCTTGGAATGCAAAGCTTTTTGCCAACAATAAATGTTACTTGATTTTACATTAGGGCCTAAGCCAAGCCCCATTTAAAATTCCATTTTAATTTAGCATTAAACATAATTCCATTAGTTCAGCAGTAAGTTCCCTTATATCAAACACACACAATTTCCGTTTGGGGAAAACTAAAACAATCCCCCCCTCTCACCCATTGTAAACACTTGTTATTAGGTTTCACAGTCATAAAATTTTAATTCGCATTATATAATTGTTTAATGGGAAACGGGAAAAGGTCATAAAACCGACACCGAAAACTGAAGAAGATTACGGGCTGCGAAGCAAAAATATAAAAATGTAATTTGGCTAATTTCGGTTAATATGAAAAGTACAACCGAAATGCAGCCAGCCGCGGACGCAAAAGGGAAAAGACCTTAAAAGCGTGTAATTTAATTTAATGCAGTAATTCACAAAACAACAACAATTAGAGTGAGCAACAAAACAACAAGCCAACTACACAGCCCCAAAAAGCAACAACTAAATGTGGCGCGTGAATAAATGTGGAAAATGTTGCAACATTTCGACCATTTTGGCTTATATGCGATACATATACATATATGCGATGCAATCGGCGCCAAATCGCTCAACCATTCAGCCGGGGGGCGGCGGGAAGGGGGCACTACATTTAACTTATATCACCGACAACAAAACAAAATTTGTTGCTGCTAATAAAGTTGTTGGTAACGGCAACAAAAGTGGCTCCCAAAAATAAAATGTTGTTGCCAAAAATCAACTGCAAAAGCCAGCAACAACAATAAAACATTGCTCAACGCAAACCCAAAAGCCTGGCAAATAAAAGAAAATTAATAGGCGTCTTTGACTTTTTCGTTGTTTACTTTTGTTTTCTTGGCCAACAATCGGAAGTGCGAAATTAAAGCCCAGACGATGAGCGGCTAAGAAGTGGCCCAAAGGCAGACGCAAAGCGGAAGTTGGAGAGGTGGAGCGGAAGTTGGCGGAACATGGGGAAAATTTGAGTGATGAGCAGTGAGAGGAAGTGTGTTTAGGCGAGAAAATGTCTGAAGTCTGACCCCTAGCTTGAACCCATAGAAGTTCACTCGGTAATTAGTTGAGTTCGCTGAAATCCGCTTCAAATGAAGCGTTCCGAATATCAACTAAACCCTATCGAATAACCCGTAAAGGGTAGTTAGGTCCCAGGACTTTAAGGACATAAAAGTTAAGTTGGAAAGATCAAGAACTGCATAAATCCCATTGGTATTGCAAACATTCAATACACTAGCATTAATAATTCTATTAAAGTAATATTAATCTTTAATAATAGACCCTATTTCTTTTCACAGTACTTATAAATATATCAATATATTCAATTTTTAGAAAATCCCCTATTAATTTGCTTTTATATCTTCTATTTTCAGGTAAGCAAAATGGTTCACACTTCTCGGAATTCTAAATTAGACTCCAACTCGCGCTTGAATGCAGTTGTGAGTACAATGCCTCAAGCGAATTTTCTGGGAAAACCAATAATTTCCCATGAAGCCCATAATAACGAGCCAGTAACAACTTGTTTTCCGTCATCTCAGACAATCGCCACCCACAAAACTATATCGAACTGGCAAAGATGTCGGCATGCGAAACACTCTCGAATCACGGCGAACAGCTTCCGTAATTCAATAAATATTTTATTGTGTTCAATATTTTGTCGTTGATATGCAATGTTCAGTCAGCAGTAACGCATTGGGCTTGGGGTATGTTAGCTATCGGAAGGAGTTTGTATTCAGTTTTGATAAGTAAAGAAAGGCTGCATATCTTGTATTTATATATTTAAAAGGAAATACCTTTTAAAATAAAAAAGTTTTAGAATTACAAAGAATTTTTAATAATAGAGGTCATAGATATTAGGTAAAGACATTGAGAATCGCAGAGAAGGGCCTAAAAACACACAGTTATAATTTAAGTCAGGCTACATCTCCCGCATTAATATATTTAAAGGGAAATGCCTGATAAAATAAAAAAGTGTTAGAATTATAAAAAAATTTAAAAGCTCATAGATATTAGGTAAACTAATTGAGAATCGCAAAGAAGGACCTAAAGAGCCCAGAGCCCACAAAGGTAAGCTAATGGAGAATCACATAGAAGGGCATATTCTTCCTGGATTAAACAATCTACATTAGATTTATTTGTAATATTAATGTACTTTCTTCTCATGAGAAATTGTTCTTTATTTTCTGGCTTTAAATATGAATATCATTTTATTTAAATAACATTTTAAAATAGACTAAAGCCGTAAGATTCAATACACCTGTTACCTATGGTTAACTATCCCAAATGGGATCTATATATTACCTTTAAATATATACCCTATGTCAAAATATAATATAAAGGGTATTTACTATTCCCCAAATATTTCATACGCAAAACCATCTCATTTTTGCCCGCTGGCAGTTGGCACTGTCTCGCATTCCTTCACACTTCCTCGAATATTATTTATGTTGTTGACAGGCGGCAAACGATGAAGCTGGGACCAAAAACCGAAACATAAAACCCGCCCACTGTCAAACGGCAGCGGCGGCGGCGGCAGTCAGATAACGGGACATTGTGCGAATTGCGAATTGCAAACTGCAAAACTGCCAGCGGCATTGCCTCTCCAGCTCCAGCTCCATCGGCGATCCATCCGAAATGTTGGAATATTGCGAGCACACTTTATTGATAAATGTTGGTAATGTGGCAAAGATGCTGCTGCCAGATATATATATTTATGGAAAGAGATGGCGAGGCAGAAAGTGCTGGTTACCAAGACTGGGGCATAGGTAGATATAAACTATATGCCGCAGAGCAATATCAACTTGTTCGCACAAGTGTTGGGCGTTTGCTTTTTGTGGGTTTGTCGCCTGTCATCCCAGCGACAACAAATAGTACAAGAAATATATGCAGCAAACTTGGGGCTGCCATCGAAAAGGCACAGAAACAAAAAGAAACCAAAAGAAGGAAAAGAGTTTCCTCGATAAAACGTGAGAAACTTGTCAACATCCAGGCTTTTTGATAAGGACTATATACGTAGGACCCGCAGTCATGGGACTGGGAAAATGGAATTGCAATGTGCGTCGTCGTCGACGTCGTCGTATGTTTTATCGCTTCCAGTGAACCTTTGCCTGGTTGGTCATGCATTTTCCCCCGCCACAAAGGGCGATGTTTCATGGCCTCCTGGGGACGAGATCTTTGCCTTGGGGCCGGAATATCAACCCGAGTTCAGAGAACTGCCTACTTAAATAATTCTGTACGGCAAGTAAATAAATCTTAAAGACTTTGACTTGCAAATAATTCAGGGCCTCTGACTCCCTTTGGGAAATAATAATACTTAAGAAATTAGCTAAGGATTTAAGTAAGTGAATTTTAAATGGAAGTTTTCCCAAAAGGATTTCTCTGAAAGGCTTTTCCCTTCAGGTTTATACTTCACTCCATTTACTCTTATCGTTTTTGGATTTTTGCTCTCTTTTCTAATTACCATGTTTCCCAGGGAGTTAAATGAAATGCCCAGGAGGCGATAAATATTGCAATAAAATAAATTTAAGATTAATTAAAATGGGCGGACCAGTGTCAATGTGTTTTTTTTTTCTTTCGGGCCCACCTGACAGCCTCCCACACGGGAAAATAAAGAATGCCTAATAGCCGAAATGAGAAATGACCAGTCAAAGTGGAATGACAAGGCAGAAAGTCTGCAGAGAAAACCCAGGAAAACAAGGAGGAAGACTGACCCCAGGGGCCAACAAATAAAGGAAAAGTGTGTAGGAAGGAAAACTCCTGAATCTTCTTCTTCGGCATCTTCTTCTTCTTAGCCACAGGTGTGCCCAAGGCAAAAGCTTTTGATGGCAAAAACATTTCCATAAATTTGGCACAAATTGAAGTCTATTTTTGGATCTCAGAGCCAAGGAAAAAGAAAAGAGGAACGAAAAAAAGTAAAGTAAATTCTGTGGGTGCGTGTGTCTCTTTGGCAGAGCAAGTGCTATGAATAATTCCTGCCAAGAAAATATGGCAACCAAATTATGACTCCGCCAGCCTACTTAAAAACTCATTAATATTCTAAGCAAACAGGGGATAATTCAATCAAATTTGCGAGATTGAAATGTAGGCTATAAGCCCAAGGCGTCTCAGACACACATATAAGGCAAAAGCAATTTTAATTAGTAGCGGCCAAGTGGCACTCGAGTTGACACCTGAGGAGCAGAGCCGCTTTTAATGGAACACTCCCATTTCTCGGACACCTTGTCGGGCCACCCAACTGGAAGAGCCATAAAATCAGCCACAAAAGGTGGCTTTAATAATGAGCCAAGGAGACGGGCCATAAAACACACACTGAATGGCTTCTCCTATGCAAAAAAAAACACAAGAACAGAATACAAAAAACAACGAGCACAACAGGAGTAAAATTAAGAGCAGGAGCCTTTATCTCTCGGCCGTTCATTGAAATTAATTAAAATATTTTTGTTTGCCATCAATTATTGCAATTTTCCTACCGCTAACGAGCCCAAATGTCAGGCAATTAAAACAGGGCCAAAATAAATTGGTGGGCGGGCTAGCGTGTGTGGTCGCCATGTGGAATCCGCCAACAGAAAACATGAATAAAAGGAGAGTGCATTTTTACACCTGACACCCCTGCATGAGTTGGACAAATTAAAAACCCATTTTGTGACACGTTCCTATATCTGTCACTGTTGCTGTTCCCGTTTCGGTTTCCGTTTTTATTGGAAAATGGTTAGCACATGTCGTTCCCAAAGCCGATGGTGTCAAGGATACCACGACCATGTCACGACTCATTAAACAAAATAGAGAAAATTAATTAGCATAATACTAGGAGAGCGATATTAACATAATAGGATATTCAATATTCATGTCTTAAATTTTGTAAGAAATATAGAAATATATTCTGTGACAGGGTTTAGATTAATAAAGGAATTTTAATGTAAATAATAAACAATAAATTGGTAATGCAAGAAGTGCTCGAGTTTAAAATATAAATTGGCTAAGGATAAATGATGGTGTTACACGTAAACTTACGTCAGCAAAAGTGTAAACACAATGAAGGCCAGAATAAAATCCTTTCCCGGAAACTTAACAACAAAATGGACAACGAGATTTTCTCAGAAAAAAGCACGCAGAACTGCAAAGGGGGCTTAAATGGGATGTTTGGATTTCAGCAATATATGTTTCTCTGGAACTTATGACAAAACCAGCTGAACTTTATTTATATTTAGACCCTGGAAAACATATTCCTGCTAATTATGCCTTACTAAAACTATTCACTAAGAATCCCTTCAAACAGAAATGCAAACTTTTCCATTTTGCCCTTGGGTTAAGCTACTTTCTCCTTTGGCTCAGCTTCTTCCCAGAATATTGCTAATTTAATTCCATTATTGGCTTTTCTTTCAGCTAAAAGTCCAAGAGAAAATTCGTTTGCATTTCTAGGCGAATTTCGCCTGAAGAAGCTTTTCCACTTGTGACTTTTCACTGTTGGACGGATGACTCGGAAAACTGCAGAAGAGTCCCATTCAGTTCTATAAATATCTTAAGCCTCGAAACTTACTGGGTGGAAACTTTCAGAGCCATTTTGCATATGGCCAATGGCAGCAGGGGGCAATTCCAAAGCAATTAAATTGGAAATGCCAATGGTTAGAGAGGGGGGAAAAGCAGGACACGGAACGGGAAGCTCACTTAATTGAAAAAATTAACTCCGGACAACGGACAAATACAAATAGGAGAGGTCGTGGTAGATATAGAGGTGCCTGGAAATTGGCTTTAAAGGCGTGTGGCAGCAAATTTGCCAGCAGAAACACGCACACACACACACAGACAGGACATTTGCACAGGACACACAAAACAGCCAGGACATCTAAAAATGTAAAAACGACTCTGCTGCACGATGAGGTTGTCAACGCTGATGAAATAATGTGCGCCCACGGTTTAAATGTCTGTCCCCAACGGGATACTCTTTATTCTTTTAATTTGAGAAGAAAAATTAATTCAAATCTGAAATATAAATATTTATTGTTTGTTTTTACATTCTAAGAAATAAGAAAAACCATTTTATACCCCAAATTAGGCGAAGGAAATTCAAACAGAAAACTGCCAAAGTAATTAATTTATTTTAAATTATTTAATACACTCTTAAGCAACCATAAACCATTTGTTTAGTTTAGTTTCCATGAAATTTTAATAGACCAACTTAAGTTAAGTTCATCATCATCATATCCCAGAGTATCGCAACTTCGTGAAAGTTAAAGAAAACTTTATTTTACCCTTTAATGCTGCAGAGTCTGTCTGCGTACTTGTAAGGACTCTCTGTCGGCTCTTTCCGCTCGCTTCTCACTCTTCGTCGCTGTACATTGTAGGGACACTGCACTGTTTATGTGTTCTGTGTGTGTGTTCACTGTCTGCGCCTGGCTCCGGGGCCCGCATGTTGGATTTACACTCCTCTTTGGCCCAGGCTCGGCTCTTTAACCCCTAACCTCGACCTCTCTTTTGCTTTTATTGGATTCTCATTTTTCAATCCTATCTGCGAGATGCAATCGAAACCAGTTTGCCGAACATTCGATGCTGAATATGTAAATGAAGTCCACAAATTAGTTAATTCCAAAACTGTTGTCGAACTTTCCGTTGAGAAATCAAAAAAAAAAATGCAAGCATTCTTATTATGCAGAAACTCGGCGGCGACTCCTCCTGAATTGTTGAGCCAACAGCAGGATTCTCCCACACTCTGTTTTCTTAGCAGCACTCGAACATAAAAAAAAAGTTGCCAAGTCTGCACTGCACTGAGAGAAAACAAGCCCTCAGAGTGGCAGAAGAGCTTGTAAGCTGGCACGGGAGGAGGCTGTTTAAATTTCATTAAATGATGAAGTTCTAGGGGTGAATTACAGGGGCGGGAATGGGTGTGGGAAGTGGGGATTGGGGAGTGCTGTGAACCTGTTCAAGTGCTTTGCCGCTGGTTAAGGTAGCTATGTTGAAAAATAACTTGATATTAAAGAAGTAGAAATACTCTGTCAAATATGAAATATAAGAAGAGAATTTGCAGAAATATTTGGTAATAAATAATGAATATTAAAGTTATTTTTGTACTTCTGAGGCCTCAAAACCAATTTATTACTTTCATTCATCAAAGTAAATATTAATTTACTTAAGATACCAAAAGTCTAAAGCTTTTCTCTTTTTAAAACGTTTAAAAAGTTGTTAAAATTCGTTTTAATTAAAATCAAAGTGAAGATTCATCTTCAATCATCTTTAATTAAAATATGTAACAAACCTCAACTTAATTTAAGAATCAACTTCCATTTCAAGGATCACAAATCTTCGTTAACTCTTAACTAGAGTTTTCGCCATCCCAGAAGACAGAAGCGCACCTACCCCAATATAGCATTCCCCTTACCCTTTCCGTCAGAGAAACGCATTTATATCCTCCTGACGGCACATGGAAGCTCCTCTCGCCGGCAAAGTTGATATAATATCCTCGTTTTTACCCCGAGGAGCGCACAAAAAGCGCTGACTATTATACCAACAACAGCAACAAATACGACAGCAGCGATGACGTTTTAATTATGTCTGCCTAGAGGAGAAGCGGAGGTTGATTTAGGGGGCGAAGCCGAGACACTCGCGAGACAGTTTCAGCGGCATTTTGCATTTCGCAATTCGCAGCTCCTGAACCCAGGACGAAGCTCAACTCGGTTTGTTAATTTGCAGAAAGGCTGGGGAAAATGGCGGGAAAATAGGAGCTGTCAGAGGGGCGGGGGCGACAGGGGAATGAAAAGTGAATTCAAAACGGAAACATTGCAAAAATGCGCCAATGCAGCAAATGCTCAGCTCGAGCAGGGGCTTTGGAAAAACTCAAAGGGGTTTGGGAGGGTAAAAAGTTAGGCGTCAGTCTAGAATCCATATTTTCCTTACACTAAGCTAAATTACCAGGAAAATATGCCAACCTAGAAAATTATACAAAATGCGTAAGTTGACGTGACGCTTTCTCTTTAATACAACCTAAAGAAATTCTGGGAAATCAGCTTCCACTAGCTTAAGCCCTCTTGGCACTCCATATATATTTATTTTCTTTTTCTCCGAGCATTTGGAGCAAATTAACAAGCGTAACAAAAACATGCAAATCTACATAACTAACTCCCTGAATATCTACATAAAGCTCTACAAGAATGCATAGTCGAGCAAAAATATATATACATCTATAAACACACAATAATGGTCACAATAAGTGATTCGAAAACTATTGAAAATTTACATTTATTTATTACTAATAAATGTTTCTGCAAAGTATTTATTTATATGCATAAAATAAGTATTTATCGCATTTATTAAAGCTTTTACAATGTAAACCTAGGGCTGCTTAGAAATTAATTGCGCAAAAAGTCGTATAATTTTTTTGCTTGCAATCAGACCCTGGTTTTTCCAATTAAAACCCTTTTAAATATTAAAAGATATATCACAAAATTTGCATAAATATTTATATCAAAAGCTGGATTTATTTCAAGTTTTATTGCCTTTTACCCGAAGTTCCATGGCTTTAACTGTTATTATTCTGACCTCGACTGTTGACGCACGCATATACAATCAGCAGTGGAAATGTTTCCAAAGGGTGTCGTTGTCGCTCTCGTTTTGTGGCTGCCTCTTCTTCTCGTCCCCCCTCACCTTGAGTGGCCTTTGGGGTAGAAGAGGTGGCAAATGGGGGGAGTAGGCGGTAAAGTGAAAGAGAGCTGGGGTTAGACGACAGCCTTCCCCAAGCAATTCCCACTCGAGTGAGGCCTCCACAACATGGGTTAATGTACTTTGCTGCAGCGGCGTCTGCTTGACTGACAGCCTCCCTTAACAGCCCCATCCATCCCACATCCCCTTATGTAAGGCCTAACTGGATGGGATACAAAAAAAAGAAATATATACAGAACCGTTGAACATTTCTAACATTTAATTTCGTTCTGTAATTGCGGAAATTTTCATTGAAATGAATTAGCTTTTCAGCTTTTTTGCCTGGGAATTTGACTTCCACGAGGGGGCGAATTTAGTTAGTCATGGGTTAATGTCTGCTATCAATGTCATGGTCACAGGGGGACGGGCCTGCCAGAACAATGAATATATGATGAGCTAAAGGGTGAGCTTTAAGGGAAAGGTCATGAGTCTGTGATATAAAAGTTTGATTTAGCTTGAAATTATTTGATAAGGTTAACATAATAATAAAAAATTAATTTAAACTCATGCAAAATTAAATTCTAAAGAGTTGTATTGTTATTAAAATGAATACTTATTAAATTTTATTCATTTAATTAATCATTGATAATGAATAGTGCACTAAGAAACAGGACCATAATCAAATCATTAATCCAAATATGGTCCATACATGTAAAATGCCACCTTCCCAAACCCCAAGCCTTTGTTATCCGAAAACCAGGGATTCCACCTCCTTCACAACCATAAAATGTATCTCATAATTGTATGCAGAGTATCGGCGTGTACCCTGACAAATTTATAGTTTATTTTGTTAAATTCTCTATGGTTTGTTTCTGGCAATTGAGGCACATAAAAAATGCATAAAATTATGTTAATTTTTTTATTATAAATTCCCATTTTCGGCCTAAAAAAAAAAGTTATTACAAATCAAACTCTGCCAATTGAGCGAACAAATCATAATGAACTAGAGAGACGTAGAAAATTATAAATTCAAACTAAATTTCAAGAAAAAAAAGGATTTTATGGGTACTCACCCCTAAAACTAAAAAAAATGTGAGTGCTTTTTTCAGAGGGTTGAAGGGTGAGGGCTGTCCCTTTTTTTTCATTTTTTGGGGTGAGAAACGCGTGCGCAGGCGCCTTTGACACCTGAGATGACAATTAGAATAAAAAGGGGAATATCACAGGCAGAAGGAGAAAGAGAGAGAGTGCCAAGAGAACCTCACTTTCAAGTGAGCTGCAAATTAAAAAATCATAAAAAATGCTGGAGAAAAAAACTCACTCTGAGAGCAGAAAAATCTGGGTGGAGTGCGTCGTCTACTGGCGACACATAAACAGAGAGGAGACGCAGACTAATTTGCATAATTTGAACAAAAAAAAATAAGAAAGAAATAAAAAGAAACAAGAAATAAAATAGAAGATGAAAAAACTAGTAAAGAAGAAGCGGCGGCAGCAGAAAGTGAAGTTAACGAGGGGAGGTGGCGAACCCAAGAAGCTGATTATCGTGATTATGTATGCAAACTCACACACGGCAGAAGAAACAGACTCGGGACAGGTCGAGAGACAATAGAATTATGAGGTGTTGAGCGTTGAGTGACTAGCGGAACGACCATAAAAACCTCAGACCTCGGGGAGGAGGAATACGCGTCTCATAGGCCCTTCAAAACAATGGATAGAAAGTTATGGCCAACATTGGAAATGGGAGACGAAGAAGAGTTGCACTCCAGAAAAAACAACAGAAAAGGAAAACTAAACGCAACACGGTTAATAAAGCGTTGCAAATGGGAGTAGATCCCAAAGAGGTTCAGGTACCTAAGATAAATAGTAGCGCCAGAGGAAGTGAGTAAAGAAAGGGAAGTGATGCGAGGGTTTTCTTCTGTCTTTAAGAAATCGAATTGAAATTTAATGACTGGGTTGAGGAGTTACTCATTGGCTCGATTCCATTAGGTCAGCTGTTGTTTATAGCGAATGGGTGTCTACTGTTGAGACAACAGATGAACAGGTCTTACCTTCAATAAGAAGCTATCAAGTTCAGGTTAATTAGTGCATTAAGGGATGGGTCAATAAAGGATCTTACGGGGTTAATTAAGGAATGCATAAAGGAGGGACATTATATTTAACAATAAACAAGAAGTAGATCCAATAAAGGGAAGCTATTCAGAAACAGAGGTGATGCTTTTTTAGTTTGTTAAAGAAATATATTAAAATACTTATCTAAATTAAATTAATTATATTTTTTGTTAAGGAACTCAGAAATAAATGAATTTCGTCCTATTTGCAATGTAAATTCTTTTATTTCCAGCCTGGACAATACATCCTTTTCAACCTCATCTCTCCCAATCCATTTAAATAAAGCCCCTCTCCCATAGCACCCAATATCTGCACACGTCTGATATCTGATCTGTCAGTTCAGTGAGCCTGCGTCCAGTTCAGGTGTTAATGACTTATTCTCCAGTGCGCACAAAGCCACGGACTGTTCTATTGTCTTGCGTGTGTTTTGCATGTGCGACCAAGTTGGGTATGAAATTATAGAAGAGAGAACCCATAGGCCTATTGTTCCGAGCCTGCAAATGGACAGGGGCCAACCCCAAAATAAGAGAATAAAACATAAAGTCTGGCCGGGCCTTTTGTGACACGCTCGTATCCGGTACCGGTAGCTCTACCGACACCGGTGCCGGTATCAAATAATGGCTTGATAAAGTCGAACCTAAAAAAATACCTCCGCAAGTTCAAGTTCGCATCGAACCTGCCACCGATCGGGGGCTAAAGCCAATCCAACTTGCAACTCCAACACCGTTGCGATCAAACATGGCGAGCGAGCTCGAAGATCGAGGGTAAAAACCAGCAAGACTTGCAACTCCAACTCGGGAGTGATCGAGCGTGCACTTTGAGAAATACTGTCCTTTGAAATATAACATAATTTGTGTGGATAACTGCAGGGTTTTTTAAGGTCTTTACAATTGTAATAACATTTTATCCCTAAATATATAAACTTTACAGATACTCAACGATATTAACAAATAAAATAAAAATGTTACACAAATGCTACACATAAATTTTTAATAAAAAGAACTATATTTTTAGTTCAATTATACTTTTTTTATAAAATATATTTTCTTATCTGTAAATAAAATTTATTTCGTAAAGCCACCTCTGAAAAAATTAAATCTATTTAGAAATATGTACACCAAACATTTCTCTGAGTGCATTTCGAAGCGGGGGTTGAAACCATAACTCCGAACCTCTATAACAACTTCTACCAACGCCAACAGAATTCAGTTTGAAGGCATTCGTCGTTCGGTTAGGTTGTATATATAATTGGGTTCCGATTTTATCAGTGGGTCAAGTTCGCTACGAAAAATACGAAATAATAAAGAACAAGAACTGCGAAACGAACCGTGCCAATGTATCTCGAAAATGCCGTGCAAAACGAGGGGAAATTTTACAAGTGTAGTTACTCGTACTTAGTGTTAACTTCCCAGTGCAATATCTAACCTATCCTAACTCTTAAAGATCAACAAAACGAAACTACCTGCGAATCACGATTGTGCGGTCTGTTGACCTAAGCAAACATAAAAGAAAAGTGAATTTTATACCTGGACAAAGGAAGAGTGCATCTCTACCTGTTCGAAAATCTCAAAACCGATCTCAAACAAAATGAAATATCTATCGCATACACACAAGGAGTCCTACACTCTGGTGGCACGCAAGCGCTACATGAAGAATCTGCTGTATGTATAAAAGGATAAATTATAAAATTATATATTAAATATTTAAAAGTGCAAGAAATAATGGAAAACCTATTAAGGATATAATTTGCAAAGTGGGTTGATTTAATTCTGAGCTACTTTTCAAGTAATTCGATTTTCTTTATTTACCAAAACCGAACCCCATTCATTATGTTTTCCTATCTATAGATAGGCATAAAAGTCATGTAAGCAAATATTGACAGTGTACCGCTCATTGTGTCCCTTTATGTCGCCTTGTGACATATGCAAAAATTATGCAAATTATTTGATTTGCCATTTGAATTTGAAATGGGCCTTAATTAGGCTTGTCTGCCTGCCAATAGCGCTCTCTGCTGGATTCCGATTGCAATTGGTAGGGAGTTCGGGAGTGCGCTCTTAATACGCATTAGGCATAAAATATGCTAATTTTCCATTTTCCATTTCGCCAATCCCAAATGCTCTCTCTTATTGCAAAAACTGTCGAATGTCATTTGTTTTCGGGGGTTTGTTTGTTCGGCGTGAAAGAAAACAAACCGCAAAAATCGCGAATGAATTATGGATTATGGGGTTTCAAGAAGGGATTGAAGATATCTTCCAAGAACCAACAAAGATCGGTTTTCCGAAAGGAAAGCCCTTTTGTCGCATTTGTCACTCGTCTTTGGCTTCCTTTAGCTGTTTTGTTAATTAAATTTATGATTAATGAATGATCTGTGCTGATGATGATGATGAGGCTTTTCCCATTTCCTTACCCTAACAGCTGTGCGAGGTAGGGAAAATAATGTGTAAGGTGATATGGCTTAACCCTTTTTTTTTGCCTTGCGGCTGAGTTTTTTTGCACCCTCGTTAGGTGTTGTTTTTTGCGGATTTAGTTTTATTTGCAAATCAGCAAAGTCAACACAGAGGAAATTCTTCGATTCTGGCTGCTCGTATCAATTAGCTGGGATCAAACAAAAAATATAGAAATGTACAGAAACCGTTAAGCCGAACGGTGGTAAATCACTTAGCCAAGCCCACACATGCATATCCGCATGGCCAAAATGGGAATCTCCCTCAGGGGCCATGATCTCCCCGCAGTCTCCTCCAACGCCGAGTTCAAAAAGTGCGCAGACGTGCAATCATAATTTGCCCAACTCCAACGCGACCGAACCCGAGCCCGCACCCAGGCAAATGTTGTGCTGACGAAGTGGCAAGGGGTTAGTGCCGACTGGCGGTAAAATGGTCAGAAGACATGCAACAGCAGCAGCCAACATAATTAGAAGTCTGCAGTTGCGGAGGAAGTTGCATTAGCAGGCAATCAAAATAATTTGAGGCGTTTTATTAGCGAGCGAGTGACGATGGAAAACTCGCGCAGCAAACGCTAGCGATTTCAATTGCTGTCGGTAAGCGGGAAAAATCGCGAGCGTCCTAAGGGAAAAATTTTTAATAAATTTAAATTAAGTCAAAATATAATAAAAAAAAAATAAAAAAAACATAATTTATAGAATAATATTTAAAAAAGGGTGCCAATTTATTTAAATTTGAAAAGGAAAACTAGCCTGAGAGTTATACAAAATATTTTCTATAATTTAAATCAGAAAACCCTAAGACCAAGTAGATTATGTTCCATAACACATTTTCCTATTAATTCCTTAAATATCGCCCATGAAACCCTCTACCAAATACCTCTCAATAACCACGCTGCTCAAAACGCACTCAAAACGCTAGCTACTTAAAGGAAAACCCACTCAATATTAATGCCTCGTTGAAAACTCAAACTAGTTTTCCCGCGACTTGACTCAATAAAAAATGGGCCATACCAAACGCGTGCAAGTCGCTTGGAAAACGCTAAGAATTTACCCTAGCATGCGAAACTCGTTAGTTTTGTGTATTAGAGCCCCCCAGTTAATTAGCTCGTTAAAAATGATATAAATGTGAGTCTAGAAGCAACATAAGTACAAAGAAGAGTGTTAATAAAAATATATTGCGAAAACTCCCAGCTGTTTTAAGCGCTCTCTGGCAGTGATCCCCCGAGTGCGGTAATAATCAGCGCCCGGCAACGTTTAACCCACTAACACCATATCACACCAGCAGCGGGGCAATTAAGTGTTTAATTTAATCAGCCCATGCGGCCATCCATCAATCGCCTCAATCCGGCCAGCCGCCAATCCCTCAATGTCGCATCTTTGTCAGATTTTCGCCTGAAATGTGGCTGTGGCGGAAATGCGTTGCAAATTTTCAACCGGCAAAACGATTACAAAGGACCGATATCGGCGGATAATGTTTATTTTTAAGACGGTTCAACGTGAGGCAATCCCGCTATGACAACCCACATCGCACCATCGTTCGGAAATAATTGGAAATTAACGAGACCCCGAGGCAAAGATTTGACACCAAAGATTGCAAGTCGCGACCTTGTTGCTTTTCGCCCACATAATCTACATATATATCTGTTTATATATATATATATATACAGAGGGGGATAGGGGGGAGTTGTGTGCAAAGCTATTAGCCAAAGTCATAAAGCCATGACTAAGATGTGCGAACACGACACCTGGCCAATAAGGAAAAGCGCGCCAAATATTTTCGGTCGGCGATTTTTCGGCAAGGTGACAAAATGGGGATATAGGGAAGTTCCTTCTTCCTCCAGACTGACTTTAGCCCGGCACGTGGAGAATGAAGAAGCGCGTGCCTTGTCCACATTAATTCCAAGCCAAGGAACTTTGGCTGCACTTGAAGAAAATTATTTTAAAAAAATCCTTTAATCCCTTAAACATAATATATAAATATAAATACTTTTTACAATTGATAAAAAGGGTTAATGTTATTTAAAATACGTCCTATCCATATTTCAAAGACTATTTCCATATTTTGAAATAATTACAATGATTCTTCATATCTTGCATAAAATGTATAAACTAACAATATTTAAATGAGCAACAAATAAATTATTTATAGAGCACAAAATGATTATTTTTGGTACCTATAATAAAATTAATTATAAATTCTTACAGAAAGTATATAAATTCCCAGTTAATGAAAAATAAAATATATAATATCATTCAAGATATTTAAAATAAAATTCCAAATATTATAAAAGTAAAATTGCTACCTTAGTTCGTTGTGTTATTTTAGTAAACAATTTTAAGAGTGTATCTTAAGGGAAGAAGTCGTGGAAAGGCACAAAACGGAGCCTCCCGTGGCCTTATAAATAGCCACGCTAACTGACTGACTGAAGCGCTTCATTAATATGCAAAGTGCCCTGGCTCGCGTCGCTTTTTCCCCTCTTACTATCGGAGTAAGTCACCTGTAAGTGGCATCAAAAGTATCAACGTCTAAACGCTTATTACCAGCATTTTCATGCTGCGTTTGCACTGGCCGAAACGGGAGGAAAACATGGCCAACAACAGGTTGTTCGAAGCCCCCTTTTTGGCCACGTTTCCCCCCCAAATGGCAGCGATTGCGTGTCAAATTGAACTTGACTAAGACTCCAGAGGAGGGGGAATGAGTGGAGGGGTCTGGCTTGGGGGTAAGGTGGCCAGAATAAATGGGTTGTTGAAGTCGAATATTTTACATACATATGTGCCATATGTGTTCTGCATATTTATCGAGACCTCGGCGGTAAATATGCAATGACTTGTTGCTCAAACGGGGGAAATATAAATGGTTCTTTTTAATTAAAATAATTCGTTATGGGTAATTAGAATAAATTATGGAGAATAAGTACTTAAAAAACCATGCTGCTTAAAGTTAATCTATTATTACAACATTTAAAGCAAGAATATTTAATTTATATAAAAAGGAAATTCTTTATTTTCTTTATTAACAAGATTTAAGTGTCACCCATTGACCTCTACACTGATCTATCCCACCTTATGATGTCCCAATAAAAAGATGCAGAGGTTGCAGACACCACTGAACTCTCTGCTAATTCCTGCTTAGGTCAGTCCCATTTGAAACTCATCCCCAAAATTACTTCAAACTCTAGCCCAAAGATCTTTGTACGGCCCAGAAATCCTTGGTCTCGTAATCTTTTTCTCCTCTCCTTACCAAAACTGGCAGCGATTTCTCCCTTTCCCTACCAGAACTGGCATCAATTTGGGTCTACTTAGTCACTTAATCTCAATTTCAAATTTGGAAAAGGATTCTGGGAAAAAATCCTTTCCGCTGACCGCACACAGCAGCTGCTGCCTATAATTTCTCCTTATCCTTGGCTACACTTTCTCCTTTTGGCCATCAGAACTTTCTTTCCCGGCGATCGTGCGGCAATAAATTTCCCAATGCTGTCAGCAAATAAAGTGGAAAACAAGTTTTCCCAAGAAAGTGTCCACGAAATTGTGTAATTTTTACCCCAAAAAAAGGTGAAATAAACGCAGGACGATTAAAAATATGTAAATCAGGGAGAGGAACTTTTTTATTCGAGGAAACTTTTCCGGCAAATTTGTGGCTAATTTATGAGTCCAGCTCAGGTACTAAGAAGAAAAGGAAAGGGAGCTGCACACCAAAGGGTCTGGCTGTACCTTAAGAACGGATATCGCATCCTTATAGGACTTCGAGTGTCTGGAACGTGTTGCATTTATGAGGTTGAACGAAAACGGAAACGAGTTTTCTTTTGCGAACGCAACCCCCCTTGCAAGGATTCTTCGCTCGCTCTCTCTCGCTCAGAAGACAAAAGGAAACTGGGCAAAGACAAGTTTTCCACCCGGCAGCGGAAATGAGAAAAACTTGTGCACAAATCCTTTTCGCCTGCATCGCGGCGACGGCTGTCCTGGAACTAATTTTAATGACAATTCACGAGGCGCGGATGTCGCGACATTCGGGATAATGTGTAAAAGAGCCGGAGGAGGCAAGGAACCGCTGGCCATCGCCAAAGAGGAATGCACGGGGTGTGGCCATCCCTGAAAATGCAGATTTTTCCATTTCCCTAAGCCGCCTCCTTACCTCCTTCCCTACCCCTTTCATTTCCGCGTCGCGGCTACTTTCTCAGCGGTTACTCTTGGCACTCTTTGGCAGCCATTAATCATAAATGCGAAAAGGAATTAACTGCAAAGGATTTTTTCGGCTGCAGGAAATGTCAGAAGTGAATTAAGAAAATTCAAGAAAAGTTCTCTTTTGAAAAAATGTTGAACATATCAAGTTACATACTTAATAAGTTGTCTCTGGTTAAAGTACTTAATATTTATTTTTTAAAAAGGTTAAATATTCGTTAATTTTTATCAAAATGTTACCTGCTCCTTTTTTTTTCGCCTGGAACTGGTTCTTAAAACTTCACCCACTTGATACTCTTTTTCGAGAAATCAAACTTGTTTTAATTAAGTCATTTTCACTTGGTTTTATTTGAGAAACTTTCCGGGACAGTATTAATTACAGGGTGTCAGTCATTTCCCGCTCGAGCTGCCAGGCCGTTCAGTGCAACGACCCTTCTGTGGTCCTAACTTTGGACTCCGGGACTCTGGGACTCTGACTTTTTGGTGCCATACGAGTATCCTTTGACATGTCGCCTGTCCGCTTATCGGAGCGAGTGCATCGCCCCAGTCCACTGCCCACTGCTCACTGCTCACCCTTCGCCTACGGAATTCTCCTTTTCTCTCAGGGCATTTCCCCGCTTTTCTCCTCGATTTTCTCCAACTGCGATGCTATCTGTGAGTGCTCTAGTTTCCAGTTTGCCTGACCCATTATTAGCTGTGAAATGCATGAATGTCTCTGGCTCTGTCACTTTACATTAACGCCATGTGTGTGTGTGTGTGTGTCCTGTCCTTTGGTCCCTTTGTCCTTTGGGACTTGATTTCCTTTCGCGTTGGACATTTCCTGTAATTTTTCACTGGGAAATATGGCACACACACGGCCAAGTCACACAATACGGGTAGATCTTTGGTAAAACGTTTCAAATTAGCGCCTAGGGAAATGCCAAAAAAGAACTTGACTTTTTCTGTATTGGAGCCACAGAATGGCAATTCCCACTGCGGATTGGTGGCTGCAAGGTGTTCGTAGTTCCCTTCCTGTGTGTCTTTGCTAGCTCACAAAAGTGTTTTTCCCACGCGACTCTTGGGGCATATACATATATATATATTTTAACCCAAAACTTTTGTGAAAATAACTCTAGAACCTCTTGGGCTTCTTACCCTTCCCTGGATTTTTTTCGGAGCCATCTATCTTTGGCTTGTCAACACCGCATTGCTTTGTTCTCCTTTAGGCAGTGTTGTTGGTAATTGTTTTTCTCCAAACCACTCCCCATATTTCCCTGGGTTTTCCCCTCCTACCAAAGGCAACTTGCTACATTTTGCGGCTAAACTTTAAACACGCGCAATGCGCTGCGCATGCCAAATGAGTTAGGAACCTGAAAATACGGAAAATAGGGGGCTTTTCAAAGGGAATTTCGGGTGGGCAGGCGGGCAGGCGGTGGCAGTGGTGGCCATAAATTTGCATTTAATGAACATTTCGGAAAAAAGCCCTAGAAGACGCCGCCCCTCCCGGAATTAACGCTTTTTGTTTGTCCGTAATGGCTTTTAATTATGTGGGCGGTTGCATGTAACGAGGAGAACACCGAGGAGAGTAAATGAAAAGGTTCTTTGCCGGCGCAGGCGTAACCGCAGCACAGGAAATGAACTGTTTGGTGGGTGTTTTTCGCAAAAAAAAAAAAGAAGTGAAAAACCACCATTGAAACCCAAATCTGATGCATCAGATTTCAGCATAACTGTTAACTGTTGGCTCTAAAACCCTGTTCGCATCACATCATCGCCGTTCCATTGTTTGGCCATTTTTGCAGTTGACTTTTGCACAATCTCCCTCGAAAGCCGCCCTGCCTCGGTTCGCTTTTATTGACGATTTGATTTCATTGCCATTTGTCGAGCAATTCATGTGAAAAATTGTCATAAAAATGCAATAAAATTGTTTTGGCTCCGTAATTCGATCGAGCGGCAGTGAAAATAGTTGTAAAATCTATGAAATGCATGTTGCACAGCTTGTAGCGAACTCTAGAAATATGAGGAAAAACAAATCGCTTGATTTATGAATAAGGCCGTGAGATGCAAGGAAAATGCAATAAAAAGCCATTGATTGGTTGGATTTTATTGCCTTAAAAATGGGTTAAGTTCGGTGGGAAAAATGAGTAAAGGTTAAGGTTAAGGGGTTTCCTTTTTAGGAAAAATAAAGTCTAAAGTATTTTAATGTTTGGAATATTTTTATTAAGCCATTAATGTTGAGTTAAATATCTTTATAAATCTATCAGCTGCCACATTTAATTCTCTTGAGAATTACTCACCAGTAACCACATCTAAGAAGTCCATATAATCACCATCTGTTGGCAGTTCCGCCTCTTTCATATATCTTCTCCAATTACCCAACCCAAGATCGGGGTATTGCCTCAAAAATTCTTCCACTTTCACCGCCACTTTACCCAAAACAGATACTTTAAAACTATCAACACACGGATACATATCACAGAGGCATTCGGAGAAGTTTGGACTTGTTTTTGATATCCTTTTCCCATAACTGTCATCATTTCATATGCGAGGGCTCCACTCCTCGGCTGGCAAAGGCAAAGGCAAAGGGAATGGGTAGGTGTTAATTTACGAGTGTCAGGCAGCGAGCTGCTGCTCCTGTTAAAAATAAACAGAGATTGAGTGAGAGAGCGGCGGATTGGAGGACTCGGTCCTGCTATTTTGGAAAAGTTGGAGCATGGAAGCAGCTGCAATAGCAACGTCAAAGGACATTGCACAACGGCAGAGTAAACATCCTTTGCCCCAGCTCTCCCTCTGTGTTCATTTCGAGGCGTTCGTCGTTTGTATGTCAACACAAACTTCACATAAAGCCAGAACACTGAAATTCACACAACGCTCACAAAAAAAAATACGCACTAGTGACAATAAACTCGAGAAAAAAATAAGAACTCACAGCTGAACAGGAAAATATGTTCGAGTGGCCACTCATAATTCTTTGAGAGAGCAGCTCGAAAATGTTTGAGCAGCCAAGAAAAAAGGCTTCAGGATATGTGTTGAGTGCTCTTGACTTTCAGACCGAAAAAACTTCCACGAGGGAATTGAAAATGGAAAATGCGTATGGGGAAATTTTTAAATTATATTTAAAGCTAGACTAGCTGGAAAATATTTAGATATAAGCAATATCTCAGAGTTTTTAATCTATTTTATATCCGATATTGTCTTTAATTTATATATTATTATTATTATATTCAATAAATCTCCACTCTTCAATAAACTAAAGAAAGTATTGGACACAAAAATTGTAAATGAGCCTGATCAATAATACCATATTATTAACTTTAATCAACATAATTTAACCAACTAATCATTGCTCTAACAAATTAATTTTATAAGCTTTTAGTTAGCCTCAGAAAAGGTTAAATTTCTGAAGTACCTAATACATTTAATTTATAATTTTCTTTCAAACCTTTTGCTTTCAATTCATGGGGTAAACGCTGTCCTTAGAAAACCATCGATCATTCTTTGAGAATGCCTCAACGAAAGAGACCCTCTCGAAGTCAGGAAGTCTTGAGCACTGTAGTGGCCCTTTGATCGTGTTCACATTCCCAGACCGAATTGAATCTTAGCCCCTGCTCAAGTCGGAGGTTAACCCTCTGGTGGCACTTGAGTTTGGCTCAGTCAATTGAAGATTTCTACTTTATTTCTTTGCTCTTTGGCTGTCTCCGAACCATGAAAAGATTGCGTGCTTGCGAATCTAAAGCTCAGCTGCCCGCTTGGGCTTTCGCGTGCCCAGTTATTAACCCGCTTCCTGTCTTCCTTTTTTTTTTTTTGCAGACGTCAGCATGCCTTCATGGCCAACACACAGAAGCAGCAGCCGGCTGGCGGCGGCGGAGGAAGCGGAGGAGGCAGTGTCACCCACAGTCCGGAACGCCTGCGCGGAGGAGCCACCCAGGATCTCTTCGAGCTACTGGAGCGTGTGCAGTGCTCGCGACTCGACGACCAGCGCTGCGTCCTGCCCGCGTACTTCTCTCAGGTGTGTAACCACAGAAACTCAACCAAGGGGAACCTCAAGTCACAGGAAATAAGGTTATTGCATGTCTTGTGGGAGTTTAGAAGAAGATTTGAAGAAAAGGGGTTATTCTGGGTTATATAGAAACTGAAAAATAAAAAAAATAGCTTGAGAAAATGATTACTAATTTAATAAATAATTATAAATAATAATTATAAAAACAATTCAGATTTGTAAAATGAAAAATCACTAAATCTTTGAGGATTTCTTTACACATTTCTTTTCATAAGGCTTAAAAATAATTTTTAATTTTGACATATTAGTTTTTAGGGACAGTGTGACCTTAGCTAATTAATTTTCTAAATGTATGGCCACACTGTGCACCTTAGAGTTTCTTCTATTGATAAACATGAACAAAATCAGGCAATTATATTTTATAGAAATATGTGCAACCCAATAAACCCATTTTTCCCTCTCAAACCAAACAAGGCAGCACGTTACACTACGGCGTGACCGACCACAATAGGGCTGGCAATTGTTCAGCGGGGGTCATTGTCCCATTTGGAGTCGCCTTGTCCCCGAGCATATGCTCCACTAATCCGAGTGTGTGTGATGAACTGACCCATAAAAGTCCAACTTGCAGTTGCAATGTGTATATATACACATGTACCTCATCTCGTCGCCGTCTCCTTTCGCCGCTCCCCGGGAAGGGAGAGTGGTAGAAATTTCATTTAACTGCTGACTGGCTCGCTGGCTGACTGGCTGGCTGGCCATAAAAATTGCCAATGGGACAATGAATGGGGAATGTGGAAGGCAGGCGGCGTTCTGGGAGATCGAAACAAAGAGCACAATACCTCATCCTGGTGCCGAGGAGGTCCAAAAACTCCAGCGACTTCTACCTTTCCGAAACATCTGTATAATTTGACATAATCTGCGCTTTGTTGTGGTCTTTCGGTCGGGTTCCGTCTCCTCGGTTTAATAGGCAAATTGTTGGGCTGTCATGGGTTAATTCCTATGGGTGCGGGTGTTTGGCGTATGTGCTGCCTAGGATTAAGTGGTTGGTTGAGTCTTTTTGGGTACGGCTTGATGTCGATTTTTACGACTATTCAGCTGCGGTCTTTTGAAGTTTTTGGCAGCTGTCAGGTGTGGTCGCAAAACTTTATTAGCGGAACTTTAAAGAAATTATCATTTAGTGTTTTATTGGAGTTTCCTTAGGGGTCGAGCTTAAGGTGTCTTTTTAATGGGCTTTCCTTGGAAATTTGTAGTATTTTTTCAGAAAAACTATCAAACAACTTTCCGCCACTAAAGCTAGTGTTGCCAATTTATCTGGCATCTGCGGGATAAATTTCTAAAATAGCGAC
This sequence comes from Drosophila auraria, assembly GCA_008042615.1. Classification (NCBI taxonomy): domain Eukaryota; kingdom Metazoa; phylum Arthropoda; class Insecta; order Diptera; family Drosophilidae; genus Drosophila; species Drosophila auraria. The sequence goes on along the minus strand of VNJW01013918.1, from coordinate 19,647 downwards.
TAGAAGTCTAGACTAGTCTCAAGACCTAACTTACTTTTCATAAGCTAGTTTACCATTTCTATGAGTCGAAGAGTTGGTAGCACTCGTGGCGCCACAGGCGAGCACATTATATTGTGAACTAGCATTTTGAATGTTCCTCAAACATCCGCCAGAGGTCGCTTTGGCGGCGCCAGCTATCGGACTTTAAAAGAGACTGAAGATTACTGTTGCGCCTTCAAGTGTATGTTATTCGAACTAACAGAAGGGTAGTTCTGAGATTACTCAACAGGTGGCGCCCGCCATTAATTTAAATTTAAAAAATATAAAAAAATAATTATTAAAGAAGGCATTTATTTTTGCCTAAGCCTCAAAATGTGCAGTTTTATTTAAAATAATTTTAAGTCTATTAAATACAAATTTTGAAAAAGTGTCAGTCAGTTTTTAAATATGCTTATTTTATCAATAAAATGTCAGAACCAAACAAATTCATAATTTGTATCTAGATTAATGCAATTAAAATAGTAAAAACTTGAAAAGATGATTGATGATAGCAAGATTTTGTTATTTTTGTTTTTTAATAATTAGAATTAGTCTTATTTAAATAATTTAGTTCCCTTAAAGTTTCGCTTCCTATTTATTGACCCAATAAATCCACGCCCGCTCATAAAACCAGCTTTACTCCTTTAAAAAACTCAAACCAAGAAGTCCCCGTTTAATTCCTTGTCAAATTTCTAGAGCATAATCCACTTGGCCTTCCTCAAGAATTATATCGTTTCCTGTTTGGCCTTTTTTCTCAATCTCCTTTATTCAACCCTCCCTCGTGGCGGTGCAACCAAGCAAGTTCCGTAGCCCTTTTCAGATTTTAATTTAGTTTTTGCAACAATTTCGGAGGCAAACTTTTCTATATCAAAAGGCAAAGGCAGCACTGCCGCCCTCGTGTCCCTTTATCCACAAGTGGTTGTTGCAGCGCAGCCAAAGTGCAACCCGCATCCTCGAAGCCTATATGCCACATTTTCTCAAGACTCAAGACTCGAGACCCAAGACTCAGCCTCCTCCTTATCCGCATTCGAGTGCCTCTTTTTGTGCCAGAAACTTTTATGCAGGCCTTCTCGTAAAAGGGGGAAAAGTCTGGCTAAAAGTCTCGCCTAGGATCTTGAGGCAAAACTGGGTTGACTCCCAGACTCAGGCTCAGCTCAGCTCAGTGTTCTTTTCGAATGAAAATTATGTTTGCTCAAGTTGCGAAAATTGAATTTGGTTTCAGGTCCAGTGGCTGTCAAACTGCGACGCCGCCACGTGCTGCCGGGGGAAAAGCATTCCTGTGTGTGAGACTTTTCCTCACTGCGCATATTTTCATGGGTTTCCACATGCCTTTGGGTACGGTTTCTCCTCCGCTTTTATTTTTTCACTCCATTTCGGTTCACTATTTTATTTGCCTGCGTATCTATGCTCCCCATTGCATAGTTTCTCGCACGTTTTTTCCCCTGCATACTTTGGGGCTAATAAAGGTTTGCTTGGGCATGTTTAAATTTCCGACGCCACCTTTTTGCCGCACCCCGTCGTCGTCCTTGGCGGCTAATTAAGCTGCCCAAACACCAGTTGTTTTTGGTTGGCATTTTTGTACACCGAAAGAATTCAACCAGACTCTCTAGTTAAATATTAAAGCGGGAATATATTCATTGTGTATTAGGGTTGCCATTATAATAAGTATATTTTTAATGCTTTCATTAAATGTATTATTCAAATAATCGATATGAAATATATTAAAAACGATGACCAAAAGTATGCTATTGATATTTAAACATCTCAATGCATACACATTTACCATGACTTTCAAACCTTAAATATTTCATTGCATACTTTTTGGGAAACTTTTAAATTGATATCAATTCCAACGCTATTTATGTTTTATTATCTATTCAAGTATTAAATACTAACAATAAAATATAAAACCTTTGATTAATATTTAAGTCGTAACACTTTTCTTTTAAACTTTGATATGTTTATATTTCTTATCATTCGGTAAAAGTTCCTTGCTGACTTAATCATTATTAAATGCTAAATATTTTATCAAACCAAATGAATTCTTTGCCAAATACATAAATTCCTTAATTAATTGTTTGGTTTTCTTTTTTTTAATACGTAATGGTATGTATTTTCTCTGCACTATTTTTTTGCCAGCTTTTTGTTAGCAGCTTTTTCCACCTTTTGTTACTTTCGTTCCCATGAAGCCGGAAATCTGGGGCCTTTTGTTTTATGGAGGAGAACCCTCCACCATCTAAGATTCGCTGGAAATTTATGCCTGGCTCCCTGCTCCGCCTCCAACTTGTTGTGTCTTTCTCCCTAATTCTCCCTTCCTTTTCCATTATAAAAATATACTTTGGCCATTTCATTTCGGTTGCCTTGGACTGTGCTTGTTTCTTGCATATTTTTCACGGGCTCTGGCCGCGGCGGTGTTTTCATACCCTCCGTCCTCCCTCGGTTTTAGCCTGCACACACATTAGAAGTCTCTTATGTCTTTGTCTCAGTTTGTGCAATTTGTCTCACTCTCTTTCACTCGCCGCTACCCCCGATTCTCCGAGTCTTCTAGTCTCCGATTCCCCGATTCTCCGCTTCCCTTGGCAGCTCAGAGTTGCTTTGGACTTGACTCGGAGCGAAATGCAACGAACGTTGAAGTTGTTAATTGCAATGGTCGTCAGCCGCAACGACAACGTCGGCGTTGTCTGCCTCTGCCTTTGTCTCCGTCTCTTTCTCCGCCTCAGTTGTTGTCTCTTTCGAGTGCAGGCCTGGTCGAAAACGGCGGAAAAGACCGGAGATCCGAGGCCGGAGCAGAGCAGCCTACTCCCACAGTCAGCGCCATCGAAGTGAGCTGCATATTCACAGAGGGAGAAACGGCGATAGAAAGAGCAGGTGCACTGAGAAAAATTATTACCAGAGTAGTGGTAAACAGAGAAATCGCTATATTTTTAGAATTAAATAAAAACAAAGCCCAAAAGTAGGCCAAAATATATTTATTGTATAGTTTTTTGCGGTAAAACTTTTTGTAGCAATTTTTTCAACACCATTTCAAATGATTTGAAAATAATTTTAATATTTTTGCAATTTATTATATTATAGTCTCTTAAAAATATAAATAGCTAGAAGAAATTAAAATCCTTAAGAGAGAAACAAAATATTTAAATAAATTGTTTTTTAAAATTTATTTTACTTGATAGAAAAAACTAGAACTAGAACTAAACTAGAACAAAATTTTTTCGAGTGTCGAAAGAGGGCGACACACTCACTCACGTATGAATTCTAAGTCGGAGAAGTGCGATGTTTATCGCCAACATCTACCTACACGTATCCGTACCGCGCGCCTGTAAATTATCCCAAAAAAAAACCAAGCAAACCGAAAAGATACTCATAGTTTGAATCCGTCCCTATTGCTCCTGCACCGAGGCACTTAAAATTTATAATTATTTTCCGCTTGTTGCATGCGGCCGGTCTGTCCCTCTCTTCATTATTTCTCACTCCGTCTAACTCTGCAACTCAACTCAACTTTGCCATGTGGAAATCTTTCCGTTACTCATTCGTGGCTTTTTAATTTCCTCTTCTTTTCTCCTTGTTCGAACAATGCAGCTTTAAAATATTTTCCTTTGGCTTGGCTTTTTTTTTTTTTGTTTTTTTTTTTGGCGGATCTCTGACATTAACCTAGGGCTGTGTCATCCTCCTACTCCTCGGTTTTCCACCATTTTCCCCTTTTCCACTGATGTTTACCTTGTTGCTGCCTCGCTGACTTCGCTGTTGATTGCCAGCTGACAGCGCCAACACAGACACATCCCAACCAACAGCCACAAAATAAAGTAAAGTAAAAGATACGAGTAATAATAAAAGCAAAGCAAAACCGCAACTTAAAACTCTTTCACATGGAATTTAAAGCTCTGCGGCGGATTTCAGATGCGGGCTCAGCATAACCAATTAACCATGAGAAGCGCTCTGGAAGCCAGCGATCCATCTATCTGTCCATCTATCTTTCAGACTTAATATCCATCAAATTGGGAAGATGTGTGCTTGTGTGTATATTAAGCGATACATCTAACTGCACTACAAATTATTATGAGTTATTTTGATGACAAAAAGATTCTTTGAAGTGCTATGAGTCCCCACATGGTTCTATAGTGTCCGTATTAAATCATAGGGAAGTATCTATAATCAAATTCCAGATTAAAAACTGTATCCAATTATTACTGTTAACAAATATATTTATCTTTTCCATGAACTCATCTATCTTTTGTGATTATCTATCCACCTTTCTAGGTACATCTGCTTCTCTTTGTTGCACTTCATCCAAACTAACCAAAAATAGTTTTTATTCTTCTTTCACTTCTTTTCTGGTCACATATTTGTTTATAAACAGACGTGTTGATTGCTCCGCTCCAAAGACTTTATGCCATATCACACTATATATAGTTTGTAGTTCATAGCACGATAGATTTAAAGTCTCGAATGCCAAGGTCAGGCTAGAAGCAATCATAAATTTGTTTAGTTTATAGTATAGAGCGGGTGGAGAAATAACAATAAGCGAATGGGCGATGTGTCCACTGGAACCGGGATAAATTATATGTTTTTCGTGAGGAAAGCTTATCTCGATAACATTTTATGTTTCTTGTTTTGTGGGTTAGTTTAATCTTTAAATGTGTCACGCATTATTAGTATTATTGATTTTATATTTAAATTCAAACTGCATGGGTAACTTATTGTTTCCCATTTAAGTTACATTTTTGAGATAAAAATAAAACATTAGGTTTGTATGAAAATAAACCTTTAGTCATATAAATTCATGTTCACATTTCATTTTAAAGTTAAAAAATAAATTTCACAAAATGTTTCTCAGAATACAGACCAATTTAAATATATTTAAATAATCAAGTTTGAAGTAAGATAAGCTGTAACTTTATTAAGCAAACAATTTAAAATATATTTAAATAATAAAATGTAAGTACATTATATATAATACTAAAAATTAAAAATACATTTAATGAAAGTCCACCTAATTATAAACCACCTGAAGGCTACTTACAGCTACTTATTTCGTCAATTATTTATCAACAAGCAACAATAAATAAACACTCGATTCAAAGTTGGCGCCCTCTCAGCTCCCACGCATGCTCTCTTTTCCCCGACGACTCTCTCTCTCTTTCTCTGTGCGCTAGAGCTGTCCCGCTCTGGCGTACACTGCTCCAATTGAACGCCAGGCTTTGGTATTTTTTAGCACATTTTGAGAGCTGGCTCGGCTGCGTTGACGTCGCACAGTGGTTTGTTTTCCGAAAACTTGCTGCAAAATCGGAATTTGCTTTGTTGAAGCTTGCAAAACTTTTGTTACACTTTTGTAAAATATATATTTACTAATTTAAAAAAAAAAACAAGCGCTTAAAAGGCAAAGCGAAATGCATTTTTTACAAAAATACTTTAGCTTGATGACATTTGTTGTTGTAGAAAGAAACTCCTTGTCATAACAAACAAACTTAAATTATAATATTAAAAAAATTACTTGTTATTTGTTTTGATGTATTACTAAACTAAATATTTGAAAGTATTATTAATATTTTTGTAGTTTTTATTTGCCATAATTCTTATAAAAAAATTGGTAAATTAGTTTGGCAATTTAATTACGCCCGTTTGGCACAGTAAAATAATACATTTAACATCTAAAAACTATGCTCATTATTAAGAGTTAAAAGTTATTCATTTTGCAATATGTTTTGAGCAAACGATCCACTGTGCGACGACTGCGGCTGAAGCGACAGTGGCGAAGGCAGCGACAAGCATAGCATCGAACATGTTTCAGTTGCCGTTTTTCCGTTGCCGCAACCAGACGTTTCCACTGGTTTAGATTTTGAATCGCAGTCGTATTTCAAAAATCTCGAACCGCTCTCCTTCTCGCGCACTCTCGTGTTTCTGTTCGTTACAAATTCAAAACAAAAACAGCGACCGACGAACGCACGCATTTCGAGTTATTTTTAAAAAGAAGAATCCGCTCTTTTTTCTCGGTTTCTCCATGGAACCGAAATAAAACCGAAAGCCGAAAAACCGATTTTGTGAGTGCAATAAACCAAACTGCAGCGGTGTAAATCTGTATTATGTGCGTGCATTCTGTGTGTGTTTGTGCGGTGCATTTACAAAAATAACACGCATCAAAAATCCCACTTGATATATACATATAAATATTTGTATATATGTATATACTGTCATCTCGATATCCACGCATCTATATGCATGAGCGGATCCCAGTGAAATTATTTGCCTAGAAATTCGGTTGGCCGAAAATTTGAAAGCCCCAATATTTGCATATAAGCCGCGGTTTGACAGCCACTGACGTATCCGCGTACAAAAACCCGTCAAACGGGTAAGGCAAGCGCAAAAAAACAGGCAAAATATCGCGTCAAAAACTCGTAAAAAAAAGAGAGATATTAATGAAAAAACAAAATCTTTATTTTTGTGTGTGAGCGAATAAGCCGCAAGCAAAGCCAGCTAAAATTATAACAATTACCACGGCAGTAACTGCGGGGTAAATAATATATATCTTAGAGAACGCCTCCCCAAAGGAAAACCTTCGTAGACCAGAGTTCTAAGCCAGGTTGGTGAAGTAACCGAGCAGCAACAGCAATTGCAACATCAGCGTCGGCAGCAGCAACATCTAGAAAAAATAGTAATTTGATCTAAGAACGCCCACTATAGCGAAAAACCCTTGAAGAGGTAACAAAGGCAGTTCTAAGAAGCAGCGGCAACACCAGCAATTGCAACATCAAAAGCAGCTGCAACATCTGCGGGAAAACAGCACTTTAAATGCTCCAAAAAAACTTTGGAAAAGGTGCAAATACCAAGATAATTAAATAATTAAATGGCTAAAAACATAGCCACACTTCTAGAGCAGCTGCATTAGAAACAGCACCATTATCTTGAATATATAGAGCAGCAGATAAAGCATATTTACAAATAGCCACCATTATAACCTTTATAAAATCTAAGGAAAAACACAAAACATACATATTTAAATCTCCAAAATAAAAAAAACCCAAGATATAACTTAAATAAATGCAGTGATAAGAAGCAATTGCAGCAGCAACATCAAATCAGAATAAAAATATATAAAACAGTCAAGTTCGCTGACTTCTTGGCTTGCAGAAAGGGCTTAAATGCAGTCCTAAGCCGAATTTTTAATAAGCAGCCGCAGCAGCAGCAACAGTTGCAGTAACTACTGCAGCAGCAGCAACAGCAACAACAGTGGCATTTTACAGCGAAGGCGCCGAACGACGTTGGGTGCGTCAGGCCGTCATGGGGGTATTGAGATGGCGCGATTCCCCCGGATCGCGTATATCGGGTTCTATATCCAGCAGTACTGGCAACACCAATAACAACCATCACCACAGCAGCAGCAGCGCTCATCAGCAGCAACACCACAGCAGCAGCAGCAGCAACAACAATCACATCAACAATAATAACAACAACAACAATCGCGAGGTACACATAAAAAATAAATATGAATTTTTACATGAACTGGTTAATTAATAGATCAACTTTTTCATAAAATTTAAGATTCGTTTGGTTCTGATATTTAATTATTTTAAATTTCGAAATTTAATTTATTTTATCTACAATATTTTTCGGTGTATGTGTGGGTTGTAATTCACCAGATCCCCGATCCGATTCCATTTCAAATTCCAATTTCGATTCCTATACTCGGTTGTGACAACAAAAACATCACGTTGTGTTGCGTATACATTTTCATTAATTAAATGCAATTTGGGCGTTTGTAATTGATGTTGTTCGTTGTTGTTTCTCTCCTTTTTTTTAGCATTGTTTGTGGTTAGTCACAAACGTGTTGTTGCACTTTTTGAGAGCCACTGGAGGGCATTTAATGTGGGTGTTAAAAAATGCAGCTGGCAGGGGGCTTTATAATGCCCCTTTTTGTCCAAAAATAAATCAAATTAGTTTGCGGTTTAATTGGTTGAATGGACAGCTAATTGTGGAATCTGAATTGAGCCAATTAAGTTTTAAATTACAGAATTGATTTCAAGGGAATACATTAAGCTGATCGAAAAGATAATTCACAAGCTTAACTTTAAGTTTTAAATTTTAAAGTAACTTATTAAACACTCTGCAAAAAATATATTAATATAAAACCTTTTAATTATGGTAAAATGGGTAATGCAGATATCAAGTATATAAAATACTTTCATATTTAAATATTAAATCCAGAGTATTCCCTAGTTTTAGAGCAACTGAGCAGCACACACTGCTTCGTTTCCACATCACCAACTCCTTTATGATCTTTAAAGTTTAAGTTTGAGAGCAGCTGCTCGCTGCTCCTCATCTTGCACTTTAATTCCCCCTTTTTAATGCCCTCGATAATGGCTCTTTGAACTGCCCCATCAAATCCATTGTGGTCTCTGTTCCCGGACCATTCTCGCTGGGATCTGAGCGGCGGCTTATCAACATCAACCGCCACCGAATATGGCTCGTTTTTTTTTTTTTTAATACCAAAATATAAAAGCTGAATGAAAAACGCTCGCGTTTTATTGTAATTTCCATAAAAATTCGGCTCTTTCACACATGACTTGTTCTTGTTCTCGGCGGCTGTATGCTCGTTGTGTGCTTTTAAGTTGCTTCATTTAAATAAAGTCAACGGCAACAGCAGTTTGAACGCCTCGCTGATAACACATGTTGAGCGATGGATGCTTTTGTAATTTTGTGTAATTTTCATGTCGCAAGACAGTGCCTACAAATTGTTGGCTACCTAGAAAGTGGGGAATTGGTTGGCTTTTCGATTGGAAAAGCAACTATGTTAGTGGGCACAAATATAGAAAGAAGGCCCGGGTTGACACATTTCGTATAAATCACTCAGCAGCAGCCTCAGCGGCAGCCTCCGCAGCGAAAGCTGAATCGGGTTTTGGTCGCGAGTCTAGGGAACCGATGATGATTGGGCTCTTGATTGTGATTGAGTCTGAGATTGTGATTGTGTGCTGGTGCTGGTGCTGGTGATTGCATTCATCATCATTATGGCCATTAGCCGCATTCTCCGCTCGAAGCGAGCTTTTACCTACGCACTTTTACTTCTAGCCGGGCTTCTCTCCGCTCTGTGTATCGCGCAGATACTCGGAGTGTATCTCTGGGCTTGCACAACTTTCGCCAACCTCACAGATAGATCGCACGCTCCAATTGAGGTTTTCAGCCTCGTTCTCCACTCGGATTCCCCAATTCCCAAAATTGTTATCGCCACCTTGAATTGAATTGTACATTCCCTTATCTCTCTCTCGCTATTTTATCCGCATTTAATTCATTTTATTTGCGGTCTCAAGCACACACACTCTCGAATCTCGTATCGTATTGAAACAGAAATTATCTTGGGGCCCCGCTCAGTCTGCTCTGCTGATGATACAGATGATGATGATGATGACGCTGAAAACAAAAAGCAACAAACTTTCGCTGCTTGCTTAGCAGATACTTTTGTATCTCCGCCGCGTATCTCCCGCCCTCTCCGGGTGCCCCGTTCGATTTCGTAAGCATTCCACATGTGTGCCGCCTGCCTGTCCCTTTGTGTTCGAGATACTTTCGATGCCTACCACACATCAGCTGGGGAAATTTCTCGCTGCGTTTGATGTCAAGGTTTCCCCCGGCTAATTCCGCCAAGGGAACCACTTGAAACGGTTTGAGAGCTGCGTTTCCACGCCTCCTCACCCGAAAACCTCCTGCTGTGCGTGCACTTCAAGATACAAAGGTGCACAGGGAGAGAAGTAACCAATTCAGTTGAAATTTAAGATTTTTAATGGAAAAAATATGAATTACATTTGAAAGTATAAGCAATTTGGCTTTGCTTAATATTAATATTAAAATTGAAGCTCTGACAATAATAAATCATATTCCTACTCCCTTATTAAGATCCCTGCATTTCTTCCTGTGCACCTCAAGGGGGTGGAGAATTCTGTTCTGAAACCGAGAACGAGTTGAAGAAACCGCCTCAAGGTCTCTCGGAAACGCTTTCGCTTTTTGTCGCCACTCGAAGACTGTCTGCCCTTAAATGGCCGGCGTGTAACTAACGATCAGTGCAGAGGTGTACGTACAGCACCTATACTACCTATACCCCCTCTATATATGTATATATATCTCCCTGAAATAATGCATATGGATTGCAGTTGAGCTGGAGGCGCGTGTCTTGCATAATGGCCGACGATTAATGGGTAAAAAAAAAAAGGAGAAAAAATAATGGAGGAGAGGAGCGGCGAAGAGAACTGCTAATGAAAAAACTCCTTTTCTGTCTGCCAGTCTTTCATTTTTTTTTTAGTGATTCATGGCCTGTGGTTCTGCGTCATTTAGTCAATCGTTCAGTTAGTCAATTGTTAAAGCCACCGCGCACTTCCTTCTTGGAACGACCAGCACCGGATATCCATTTTGCATTTTGCAAAAATGAGAATATGTATGTGCATAAAATATATTTATGTTGCTCTTTGACAAAGGCCACATGCCCATGATGATGTTAGGGACGATTATGATGATGATGACGTTTATGCCAGGCCTCAGACTGATTAAAAGTCAGCAACAAAGCCCACACAAGAGGGAGAAAACACAGAGAGAGAGAGAGAAATGAGAAGGGGAAACTCCAGACAGAGGAAAACCCACGCGAGACAAGACTGGCAAGAAATGCTCTGCAGAAGGAGGCAAATATGGTGAGGACACAGACACAGATAAGAGCAGGTAGTGCCTGAGATCCTATATGTGCGATAAGTCTGGAACTGATAGATCAATGAAGTACGTAAACAAGAGACCCGGGGGGCGCAGCAGAGAAAGTAGCCATCGATAGGGATTTCCGAGAAGTGTTTGTCAGAGTAGCTATCACTCAGAGATCTAGATAGGGTAGGTAGGAAAAAAAGGGAACAAGACCCTATTCATTTCAATGCTTACCGAAAAATTACTTTAAAGTGAGATAAGGTAGGGAAATAATTGTTTTAAATTAGAAATAATGAGGATATTATTCTGAAGTAAAAATTAATTTGTGAATTAAAACGAAAGATTATAAAAAATGTAAGAAAGCATATCCTCAAATAAGAAACTATAACATTATTAAAGACTGATCTAGTTTAACTACTTTTAATCATTTCTGCTTTGTAATATTATACGAAATAATTTCCCCCAAGATTATATTTATATTTTCCTTGCATTTATCGCCAGTAAAAGTAAATCCCATTAGTTCTTGTGTTTTTACAATTTATTTTCCACTTACCATATCATATTCCAAAGTGCTGGGAGTACCTCTGCCATTTCTTAACCCCCTAGCACACGTCTTTCTCCATTTTTATCCCCTATATCGCCACCATGCAACCCCCCTTTAACCCATTCACATTGGCAACAATTGTGCGGTCTTTACATACAATTCCATATATAGATATGGCCATATTGTACATATGCATATATATCTAAGTAATGGCAACAAATGCGATGACAATGCGGCATTAAAAAGCATGAAAAACCAAGCCAGCAGTGGTTGTTGCTGCCGTTTCATGTGCTTTTTGTTGCTGCCTTATTGTGTAATGTTAAAAGTTGTGTTGACGACATTGACTTGTACTGTTTGTGTTGCTGTTATACCTGCTGATGACAAAAAAAGTGAATAAATAAAAATGAAAATATGAAATTGCGTAGAGGAAAAACAATGCTCGGTATTTGTGGTTGCAATAATGGAAGCTTTGGCCAAACATTGACACTAGCTCATTAACTACCTTAACACGGTTTTCCGTGAGCCCCATCGCCCCCAATCTTTCGCTCTGTGTATATATTTATACCTCCCGCTGTGATAAGATAAGATTTTAGAGGTCTTCTGTCTTTATTTGCTTTAAAAGATACAACTTCTTTGTTGATATATACAAATTTAGACCGAAGATAAGGCCAGGCATTATTTCTTTTCTTTAATGATTAAACAATGTTTGTTCAAGAAAATATTTTTTGGCAGCTGCCTGTTTGGTTTTCCATTTTTTCTCGAGGGTCACACTTCCACCGAGTAAAAATCTTGACAAATTGAGAGCTGACAAAATTGCGACAGTCGATGTCAACCGTTGACAAATAAAGTGGTTATATGGCGAAATCGGTTCTACTACACGAGGGATATACATATATACCAACCCACACCTTTTTGTTTTGGAATTATGAAATGCTTCCCTTCCCCCCCACCAAAAATTTACAGTTTCTCAAAGATATATCTTTTTGTATACAAAAAAGTTTCACTCAAAAGATTCTGTCCGTCTTTGTGTCGCTATATCTTTTGTTTGAAGAGCCCAAGCAAAAGTAAAAGTTGTTTCACTTCTCATTATGTCGGGTCATAAATAAGCTCAGATATTCCAACTTAATATTCTGTTAATACTTTTATTATGTTGCCCAGATTTTCACTTTGTCTCTCCGATGACGTTTTCTATCTATATGCAAACCATTTCGATCGATTTATGAATATCTATATACTTTTGAGAGATTTTAATCGCTTTCGCTTAATTTGTTTTCGTTTTCTACCAAAGCGGCTCAGCTCAAACAAAAGCATTTTTTCCTAATGGCTAATTTGTGAAAATTATTTGTAATTAACGAAACATAGTTGCCATTGTTGCTATTTTATTGCAATTAACTTTGGCAGCCATTGTTCGCTCGCTCGCGCATTTGGCCTCCGATCGGCGGACTTGGCGCCTTTTGGCTTCGCAGGTTTTCGCCTTTTTTTTTCTTGTTCTCTCGTTGGCGACGCACTGAAGTTGCCAAATGTTATTGACCCAAATTGAAAATATATAAAAAAAAAGAGAATAATACGCGAGGCAGCCATTCGAAATAGAACCAAGCGCAAACAGAAAACAGTGAAAAACCGAGAAAGAAAAAAGTACAAAACGGTGTGGAGCTAAGTTTCGGCTTCGACAGACGGGCTAGATGGCCCGATTTATGGCCACATGCTAGTTTATACACTATAGACTGGAGGCCGACATCGGGCCATTTATATTGCCTGACATTCTGACACGACTCGGCCGGAGAGTGAAAAATGCCAGTGGAGCTCGCATAAAATGAGGCAGATCAATTTTACTGGCCAACAGATGCGGCGTTCTCGGGCCTGACAAATGGCCTACGAAAATAAATACATTTTAATTGAACTAAAGAAGAAATATGGTTGTGGCCTGAAACGTTAATTTTGTGAGATTTTTTTAAGTTGAGAAAAATATGCACAAAACATTTAAAATAAATAAAAATGAAATAAATTCATAGAAAATGTTCTTTTAAGGCTAACGAACTTCACACTTACTATTTGTAATTAGCCCTCTTTCTAGCTTATGTAATATTTTCTGGCAAACATGTAAATTAAAAGAGTTTACCAAAGACCTCAGACAATCTTATCTTATCTGTTTCCAGCGATTGATTACCATACCCCTGATTTCATCATTGGGTAATGGGTATCGGTAGGTAACCCTTTACTTACTTTCCATGCTGTTTGCACTTCTCTTGTTCGCATTCGTTTATTTTTTACTTTTCTGTCTTTCCGTTTATGGCAAGTATTTGCATATCTGCTATCCGACTCTAAGTTTTGTTTAAACATTGGCGAATTTAGCACATACCTGGCCTAAATTGCAGCAGCTGAGCCAACAGCCGCCAGTAGGCTCGGATTTTCCGAAATAAATAAATTCCTCAGACCCGAAAGTGGAAACCTTGTCGCGTCTGTTTGTTGACAAACTAATTGCAACATTTTGCATTTCGAGATCGCTCTTAATTAGCCAGACGCTATGCTTTGGAGACAAAAATAGCGATACCCGATACCAATACCGAATCCAACTCCAACCGAGACTTGACTTTTACTATCAATTAACATAATTGGCGGCGTCTCCCGATTCGATTATTTGCACAATATAATTTGTCATGATTAGATACATTTGGCTAACTGCAACTGTTTCGCTAATTGGTATCTTGGCTCTGAAAAGCGATTTGGGTCACACACGCACACACACTCGGTGAGGAATTTCAATTTTCACAGCAACGGCATATCGAGAACTCTGTGGAGAAATCTATTAACCAACTGGCGGTCTTTGAACCCGCCACTGCCACTCGTTCTCCATTTCTCCATGCATCTCTCTATGAGCCGGAGATTTATGTATATCATAATCATGGCAGGCACAGCTCCAGAGGAGGCCCCCCCAAAGGCATGGCGCGCTCAAGTTTGCCATTTTGCAGATACCTCGGGTTTCGTCAGAGAGCTTAGTTGGGCTTCAAAAAATCCTCTTAAATAAATATCCAAAAATTAACTTAATAATGCTTATGGGGGAATGTTCTTCCATGAACTTAAAAATAATTATCATGCAACTTCTAGATTCAAAAGCATGCCTTACCTTCTCCTACCAAGGTTATGCAATAACTATGCCTCCAGGGTATCACCTTTTCGGTTTCCCTGCCTCATTTTATCGCTTGTTGGCCATATTGCGCATACGCCACGTTCGCCGGGCCTAGATGGCAAGCCAAGATAGTTGCTGGCAGGCTCGGGCTGCAGTTTTGATGCCAAAAGCAAAGGCAAAAACAGAGCCAGCGACAGAGGCAAAGCCGCAGATGAGGAGATGCTTATCCCCAACTGGCCGAGATGAGATGGCTTGGGGAATCATTTTGCGGCTGTTGTCTTCTGGCCACGCTTTGTTGTCTCTGTTGGCCGGGGCGGGCGGGGAAGAGAAGTGAAAAGTTGCCATAAGCAGCCGCCAGCGCCATCGCCGTCGTCGCGTTTGTTTGTTTGCTTCCAATGCGTTGCTGACCCAGAAAAACTTTCATACCGCCAGCTGCCAGCCGACGGTACGGTTCCCGGGTTTCTGGTTCTGGCTCTTTTCTTGGTGCTGGAATAGCAGAATGCAACCGCAGTGTGGATCTGGAACAGCTGCAAGTGTTTTGCTTCAGGTCAGGCCTCACTCCCGCACAGTTCACCGTCCCTTTGTAGGAAGAGCCTCTCGAATCTTCGTCTGTCATCGCAGCTGAAGTGCAATTGGGAATCGGAATCGATTCAGCATATGGTCATGACGTTTGCTGTACAATGGCTACTCGAACAGGGCTGATTTATGTCTTTGGCACAGAGAAACAAATGCCGGACGGCAGCCACGATAAATGTATGTCTTATGGGATTTTATTGGATAATTTTTAGGAGGAAAAATAAGACAAATATATTTATTGTATCATTGCAATAGTACTTTATTTTAACATTTAAAAATTAGCTTTCTAATATTTATCCATCTTTGAATCAGCCTCACTTTCTATGTACCCGTTGGAAAATCTCATAAAAATTTCTCAAAATGTGTAGATAAGATACTCACATTTTTGTCGCGCTTCAGATTTACCAGACTTTATAAGTCTTTTGTTGCCAACAAAACTAGTTTGCCATAAATTCCGACTTTTTCCTTGCGCAATTTGCATTAACTTGTTCGATATTCCACCTCTAACTTCTTCCCAACACTCCACGCATGCCATGTTATTAATTTTTTTTCTCTTTTATTACCGCAACATTTGAGAAGTAGGTATGTGTTTAATGAAAAACTTGTGCCATTAAAAATGTACATGCCAGCTATAGACAAATACAAAAACCACACTAAGTACAGGTTTCCTTTTGCCTACTTTGAGTCTTAAACGAGTTTTATTTACAAACAATTTTTGCTCGTAGTTGATTTCACAGTTCTCGTGTTAAACGAACAAGTTTATTTGGCTTTGCCGCTCAAACAAGCCGTTGACGGAGAGCCCGTGAGCCCAGCTTATGTAATCATAATTTACCCAGTGCCTGTCCAACTGTAGACAGCTGAGATGGTCGCGAACAGGGCAAAAAATAAATCTCAGAAATGTATAAACAACTGCAAGGGAGTAAAAAATTACAAACAACATTTGCAATTAGTATTTGCCCACAAATTAAATATTAAATCATTGATTTGTGAAGGCATTAGTCGGTATTTAACTATAGAAATAAGTATGTCTAAGCAAACGTGAATAAAGAAGATTTTTACTTATTGTAATTAGGGGATTGAGGCTTTGAAAAATAGCAGTGACATCATTAAGAATCGAACTGAGTTTAAAGGTTGAGATAATCATTAGTTGATTTTTCTCTACCAGTTAGAATTTTCTCAGCAAAAACGAATATCTGAGACACTTTCTTTGACCGACTTGCATCACTTTCAAATTCACGCTAATTGGTTCTCAGCTTGATTTCTCTGGATATATATGCATATATATATTTTTTCAGATTCGCTCTGGGACATTTTACTCACTCTCTGTCTTGGCAATTATTTCAATTTGCCTGTCGACTCGATTGCTTTCTATGACATTTGCAATTGCTGGAATTGCACTTGCAATTGGCTTGCATTTTTCACTTTGCTCAGCTCTCTGCTCGCGTTCTGCATTCACAATCACTCGAAGCGAGCCCCTCTGGCCTCTGGATATTTGCTTCAACAATTTCACTTTGCCGGGGTAAAAAACTTTCATTTTAATTAGCAGCAGCGACGGAGGCAAAAGCATAACAAAATCAAAATCAATTTCAGTTAACTGGCCAAGAGATTGGATTGGAAAACCGACCGCAGATTCAATTTTCAGAGGTCAATTAGCAAAACTCTTGATGGACATGTGGCAGAAATCGGAGGAGAGGAGAGGGGAGATGAGGAAAAACCAGTTTCGGTTCAATTTTACAATATTTTTTCTTATTTTTCTATTCACTTAACATTTGAAAGGCAGAAAAATATACATTTTCAGAGCCGCATATTTATTTCTCCGCCGCTTTAGTTTGCATTGTATGTTGCTCAACGAAAAGTCAAACGTGGCTAATTACGAGGCATTGCGATTGCGATTGCCAGCGTCATTGTTCGCGGTTATTTCGTGTGCAAGGTGTGTCTGAGCAGCCAGTATTTGGCGGACGGAGCGGACGCCACACCAAACAAGCTCACAAAACAGTCGCAGAGTCACCCGATCGCAATGGAAGCCACCCACCCAAGTGGCCTTTGGTTGCACTCAGGTTTTTAGCATTGAAAGTCACTGGAAAAAAATTAGTTTAATCGGAAATAAAATAAGAAAGAATGTAAAAATAAATGGGAAATGCCTGAGGTGTGGAAAAATATATGTAATGAAAATATTTTAGGAAATTAATACAGTTTTTAAATAAAAAACTTTTATAAATATTCCTTGGGCTTAAACCAAAATTTATTTGAGTCATTTTTTAATTCCTTTCAGCTTTTAATTAATTTCTTTAAAGAAATAAATGCCTATTTTTAAATTGCTTCACTCAAGGCAAGCTTAAATAAAATTCCGCTTGCTTTTTATTTCTTTTTCTCCCAGTGCCCCATTGGAAATTGTTTAGAAATCGAGCCCTTAGCGATATGGCTTTGTGAATTGAAACCTTAGCTATCCTTCATGCTCGGTGTGCCTGTCTAGACTGTGTATTTCTCCTAATTGATACAAAGCAGTCCGTGAGTTGAGTCACACTGAAAAGTATCTTAAATAGGAGTATATTTAGAACCGAAATCAAAAGACCAAAAGCCGCGTCTCCTGACTCACACAGCCAAGAAGCCACCAATAAATTCCGAATTTATAACATTCTATAAAAATACCCAATGTCCAATGTCCCATAAATACCGAATAGATTCGAACTATCTATTCATGCTAACATTCCCATTCTTTCGGTTCTCTGTTTTTTCAATAAATCTTTTGCCTCTATTCACACACTCTTTGGTCTATTTTAATCAGAGCCGGCCAAGTTCAAATGTCAATGGCAAGTAAATTGAGTAAAATAACACAAAATCAACGTTTTGCTAATGGACAGGCAATTTTGCACTCGCACACGCTGTGGCACACACATAGATACATAGATACGAATGTATCTTTAATTGCTACAAATTGCCTTTGAGCTACGATTTCAGCTCTTTCCATGCTTTTTTTAAACATTTTTTTATGCCGCTTTCACATCGAGTCAAGTCAATTTACATCCTGCGGAGAAGGACGCGTGGGCGCGTAGGTGGCACTAATTCAGTTTCCTGTCCCTGGCGCCTGCTCCTTAATGACAGGCGTCTCGTCGCGCTGCCTCCTTCCAGATATTTCTATAGGCTGAATTTCCACGAATCCAGTACGGAGGTTTATTTTTTCTCCTACCTGAATTTCCAGGGGCTTGCGAGCCATGTGTTGATGTCACGTTCGGGGACCCAAGGAGTAACCACTAGCGTGCCTGTAAATCCTCATTACACCATGTCACACGACTCTTAAGCCTTTCTTTATTTTTAGTTAATTGTTTATCGTTGCTATGCTCGTAAAAAAATATAAATAAATTTTTGTGAAATGTTTATGGCTGGACATTTGAAAACGAGCGCCAGGTACGGCAAATACTATTTTATTTACGATCGTTCTGTCACCGTGTCTGTATACCTTAAACAGTCACGTCGAACTTCGCATTGGCGAACAGTTTTTGCAAATTAATGAGGCAGTTATATACATTCGTTTAAAGGAGAAAACCATTCGATAACAGATTCTACAGTTTCATTTAAATATTTATACTGATAAGGTACTATTAAACACGTACCGCATGCCCCATTTGATCAATAAATATTACCTATTTAAATTTTTTTTTTGTTTGTGGCTTATCTTTGTATAAACATTCAGTCACATATTTATGACTGTTGGCTTAGAACTCTGCGTGAATGCATTCGAACTGCAGGAAAATTATCAATGCAGCCGGAAATTTTCCACTTCCCCTCATGAATAAATATCAACAATTCGGATACTAGATAAGCGATAAGCCTTTGTCCGTATATTTGCATATGATAAGAGCTCATTATTGATTTTCGTTTGTCCCGCAGAAAGCCGCCAAATGGGACACACCTCCGGAATTAGATTATTTTTTTTTGTGGGGGTAATAACCAGGCGGGTGACAAGATTATTTGCAGCCCCAAAAAAGAATACAGAACAAGGCCTTTCGGTCGTAAAAGAATTATATGTTGTTGTTTGTTCGCCGGAATATAACTTAACAACTAACAGACAGCGACAAGAACTAAAGGTCGAAGGGGCTGTAAACATAAAACAAATGACGCAGCAGTAAAAGTAAAAAAAAAAAAGAATACAAAACATTCGCTTTGTGTTAAAGAGCTTCCTCTGCAGATTGCGCAATTCCCTGAACCACACAGGAAAATTAAATCCCAGACCTTACATGGCCAAATCCAGCATCAGCTTCAACTCCAGTCTGCAGTCTGCGGTCTCCAGGTGAAAGCCTTCGCTTCCTTGGCCATTCTGTCAGCTGTCAATTGACATTTATGTGGGGTTTTTATTTATGGATATTAATAGTTTGATTAAGTTTATTTGAAATAATAGTATTAAGTGAAAGTATGTTGCACAAATATAATATAAAAAGGGCTTTAATGAAATCGTCGTCGCGTCGTCAGATCAAATACGTCGTTCTATAATCTTCTCTCGTCGAACACTAACTCGTGTCCTCTCGTTGTGCAGGCCGCTCTCTGCCGCTCGTCGTTGCACTCAACTGAGTGTCGTCTTCTCATCTTCGTCCTCTCTCGATCATCGTCGTTTTGAATTGTATTCGTCTTTTACTCGTTGTCGTCTTTAAATCGTCGTCGTTATTTCATCATCTTTTGGAATGCGTCTTTTCACATCTTCTGCTCGTACTTGTTGTCTAGG
>VNJW01013917.1:0-19790 GCA_008042615.1 Drosophila auraria | reverse complement strand
TTTTTGTCTAGCTCGTCGTCGTTTTAAGAGTTTGGAAGCTAAACTAGACAGAAACCCCGCTCTGAAAGCTCAGTATTCGGCATTCCTACAAGAGTACATCGACTTAGGGCACATGTCCCTTGCATCAAAGGATCCAACTGTACTACAATTTTTTTGCCTCACCATTGCGTACATAAACTTGAAAGTACAAGCACAAAACTTCGTGTCGTATTTGATGGGTCTGCTAAATCGACCTCTGGTAGCTCGCTAAATGACTTACTCCTAGCAGGGCCCACCATTCAGCAGAAAATCTGTAATATACTGCTTCGCTTTAGATTTATTAAAGTAGCTCTGTGTGGAGACATCTGCAAGATGTACCGCTGCGTACGCGTTTCGTATCCAGATGACTTTTTGCAGTGTATCGTTTGGCGAGAAAACTCCACGGATGAGTTGAGTGTTTATAAACTGAACACCGTGACATATGGAACTAAGCCAGCTGCATTCTTGGCTATAAGAGCCATGCATCAACTTTCTTATGATGAAGAGGAATACTTCCAATTGGCGCAAAAATTGTTCGTAGGGATTTCTATGTGGATGATTTAATCTCTGGTGGGGATTCAGTCGAAGAGGTGAGAGAAATTCGTCAGCAGGTGAAGGAACTTCTAGCGCGAGGCCACTTTCCAATCCGCAAATGGTGTTCGAATGAGTCAAGTGCCCTCGAAGGAGAGTCTGATTGCGATAAAGAGCAGCTTATTAAATTTCACGATGGATCAGCTATAGCCAAGGCATTGGGACTAGTATGGGACCCAATTTCTGATCATCTTCTATTTAACTTTTCCCTAATTTCGTCAAGTCATCAAGCCACAAAACGGACTGTATTGTCAACAATAGCCAAATTCTACGGTCCACTCGGTTTAATTGCACCAATTGTCACGAAGTCTAAAATCTTTTTGCAATCCCTATGGAATTCTAACGTGGATTGGGATGACACATTGCCAGAGCCACTTGTTTCGTCATGGGGGGAGTTGACCTCTCAGTTGTCGATCGTCCAGAACTTGAAATTTCCACGATTCGTAATGGAGCTGCAGTCTTCGGTCGAGTTGCACGGATTCTGCGATGCTAGCATAGCGGCATATGGAGCTTGCTTGTATTTGCGATCGGAGGCAAATGGAGACGCAAAAACCCATCTACTCTGCGCCAAGTCGAGAGTAGCCCCCTTAAAGACCTTAACAATCCCAAGACTGGAACTTTCAGCAGCGCTTTTATTGGCTGAGCTTATCGTAAGCGTCAAGGAGACCATTGATTTTGATTGCGCCTTTCATTGCTGGTCGGACTCGCGAGGCTGTACCCCGAGAGAATTGCTGCACCTTCCTGGTGCAAAGTCGGCCCTCTCTGATAAACGCAGTAAAGGACCTCCCAGTTTGCACTGACATTTCTATCAACTGCAAATATCTTAAATCATTTCATAAACTGCAGCGTGTATTTGCATACATTTATCGCTTCGTTTCGAATTGCAAAACCAAATCAGCGCTAAAATGCCATGTGACTGTGAACGAGCAGCAGGTTGCCTTGGCCGAGGAGTATAGAATTCTTAGCCAGGGCAAGCCGATGGATTGGTGGAATGCATTGGTGGAAGGCTTCAAAACGCAAGCTTTAACTACTACGCTAAGCATCCGATATTGTTACCCAGAGACCATTCAGTCAGCAGGGCGATTATTGTCTATTTTTATGAAAAATATTTCCACGCAGGAAATACGTTAAGGCAAAGGTATTGGCCAATTGAAGGCCGAAAGTTCGTGGCAAGCGTTATCAATAAATGCGTCAGATGTTTTCGGATGAAGCCTGTTGCTTGGGAGCACGTCATGGCTAGCTTGCCAGCAGATCGAGTTCAGCCTGACCCAGCATTTCATACCACAGGAGTGGACTATTGTGGGCCATTCTATCACAAGGCAGAGACCCGGAACAAGGCACCCCACAAGTGCTACATCGCCGTCTTTGCCTGCTTTTCAACGAAGGCTGCTCATTTGGAAGTCGTTCAGTATCTCACAATGGATTCTTTCATCGCAGCTCTGAGAAGATTCATCAGCCTAACTGGCAATCCGCGTACTATGTGAAGTGACAATGCGACAAACTTTGTCGGCGCTAAGAGCGAGTAAGCCGAACTGAAGGAGTTATTTTTGAGCGAACCACACACGGCGTTGATAGTCAGGATTGGTTGGAAGTTCATACCTCCGCGGGCCGTTCTGCCCATCGACTCCCATTTGGTTGGAACCGTATCACTTCCAACGGGGGGAGTATGTTTAGAGCAGACCGCCAGCGCCTGGTGAGGTGCGCATACGTGTTCCATTGCACCTGCGGCGCTCTTACACGCTCTCTTTTTCGGCTATTCTTTGCCTTCCTTATCTCGCTACATCTGTCGCGTTATCTATTCAGCGAAACTACATTTGTAAACCCATGAACATGAAAACATATATATATATTGAAGCTTAGCTTGCCGGGCGGTCAGTCAGCTCCGAACTTTGCTAATAAAACACGTCATAATATTGGATAAATCGTGCGTTTTAATTAATGTACCATTAAAGGGTGGCATTTGAGTTGTCTTCCCCACAAACAGTTAGATTAAAGTTAAGGTGTGCCTTTAAGATACATTAATAGTATAGATTTAAAGTGTGTTTGGTTTCTAATATTTTTTAGATTGTTGGGAAGGTCATTCCAATAGCGAACAGTCTGAAATGCTTCTCAGCCGATGCAAGTTTTAGCATTTTGCAGAAATTATTAATTATTTTATAAATAGATCAATAAATAATAAAAACAAGAAAAAAAGATAAATTCGGTAAACCGAAGTTTGTATACCCTTGCAGTCTGCAATTGGATCATTAAAAATCGATCCATTTTGGTAATGTTGAAAAAATATGAAATTATGTAAATTTTGTAAATTTTACATTTTACATGTACATTTTTATATAAATCGACCGATCGTTTCTATGGCAGCTATATAATATAGTTGTCTGATCCTAATGAAATTAAAACCGTAACTCTATAACCGTAAAAAACTGCTAAATCTTGAAATTGATTGATATACGTTGAAAAATAAAAAGTTAAATTTTTTTTTACATTAATTTCGGCATCATTCCTATGGCAGCTATTGGATATAGTGACCGATTTCGGCCGTTCCGACATATATACTGCGTGCTAAAGAAATAAGACTATGCCGATAGCTCAACTGAGAGACTAGTTCGCGTAGAAACCGACAGACGGACAGACGGACCGAAAGACAAACGGACATCGCTAGATCGACTCGGCTGGTGATGCTGATTTGCGTTGCAAATATCATGGCAAAATTATAATACCCTCTGCAGGGGTGTCGCAGCGTGCCATAAGGTACCTGGAAGTCATGCTGGACACCCGTCTCTCACATCACGAACCCATGGAGTACGCGAACAAAAAGGGAAGCGAGACCACAGGATCGCTCGGCAGGATCCTGCTTAGCACTAGGGAACTGAAGCAGGACAGACGTAAGCTCTTCGCGTAGGCTCTGTCAAGTTGCAGTTGTTGTAGGCTGCTCCGGTGTGGGCCAAGGCCACGGCTGGTAGTAGCTACATGCGAGGGGTCAACTCGACGTATCGCCAGTGTGCCGTTAGAAGCGAATGCCTCTAGGACGATTTTGGACGACTCAGCGCTCGTCATTGCAGGCCAAGTTCCCCTGTGCGAACTGGTGCGGGAGGCCAATGGGATACGAGCGGCTCTACCAGACAATCAAGTGGACCAGAGGACCAAGTCCAAGGTGAAGATGCGTGCCAGGATGCAGAGCGTCGACAACTGGCAGGCAGCCTGGGACAACTCCAGCAAGGGGCGCTGGACGCACCAGCTTATCCCCAGCATAGAGCCATCCCCGCAACGTCCTTGAAATTTCGAAATTTTCAAGGACGTTGCGGGGATAGTGAATATTATCATTTCGAGCTAAAATTTTTTGTGCTTTCATTTGACATGGTTTTACAACTTTTCCGCACCCAGCGTAATCGAAAATAAAAAAAAATTGATTTTCGATACACTCTACTGATTAGTGACACACGTAAAAAGAATAAAGCTGCTATCAGTTAGTCAAAAAATATATAATTGCTGCGACGTGATCGCATTGAATGCACAGCGTAAATTTTGTAAGCACCTCGACGCCACTTAACCTCAAAAGATGGTGAACTAAGGCGATGACGAGGGAGACCTGGCGCAGCGGCAGACGTCGCAGCGGGCACAGGCGGCGCCTCCGCAGCCGACGCCCTTGCAGATGCCACGGCAAGTACCTCTTCATCAGCTACAACAGCAGCACGTGCCAACACAACCTCAAAATTCCGAGCCGATTGCACTTCAGCAACCCGTCGCGTTCTATCAGAGCCTGCCCCTTACGCCGTAACCAATCGGCGTAGAGCAAACGTCTGTTGAGATCAGCCAAGTGTCGTTGAGGACTCCTCCTCACTTGAAAGGGCACTCGGACGTTGTGTCACCATGCTGGAGTCTCAATTCATAAAGTTTTCAGAAAACTAATGATGTGCTCTCGGCGCTGGACTTCCAGTTTAATGGCCTTAAGCTATTAAACGAGTCCTTTAAGCGCCAAGAAACCACGCATATTGGGATAACAGAGGCCAAAATGGCGATCAAATTAAGTTAAATTCACTCATAAAAAAAGACATGGTTACCAAAATTAAATTTTTTTTTAATATTAATTATTTGTCAAAATATAAATGAGAAAGAAAGCTATCTTCGGTAAACCGAAGTTTGTATACCCTTGCAGTCAGCAATTGGATCATTGAAAATCGATCCATTTTTGTAATGTAAAAAAAAATGTCAAATTATGTAAATTTTTTAAATTTTACATTTTACATGTAGAATTTTACATTTTCATATAAATCGACCGATCCTCTCTATTGCAGCTTTATGATATAGTTGTCCGATCCTAATAAAATTAAAACCGTAATTCTAGAACTATAAAAAACGACTATATCTCGGAATTAATAGAAATTCGTTGAAAAACAGAGAAGTTACAATTTTTTTTTAAATTCATTTCGCCATCATTCCTATGGCAGCTATAGGATATAGTTGTCCGATTTTGGCCGTTCCGACATATGTACTGCGTGCTAAAGTAACAAGACTATGCTGAAAATTTCAGCCCGATAGCTCAAAAACTGAGAGACTAGTTCGCGTAGAAACCGACAGACAGACGGACAGACAGACAGACAGACGAACAGACAGACGGACAGACAGACAGACGGACATGGCTAGTTCGACTCGGCTGGTGATGCTGATCAAGAATATATATACTTTATGGTCGGAGATGCCTCCTTCACTGCGTTGCAAATATCATGGCAAAATTATAATACCCTCTGCAAGGGTATAATAAATTACAGTCGTGTGGTGAAATTAAGCACAAGTAAAGCCGTTGCAGAAGTAAAGCCGTAGCAGATAGAAAGCCGTAGAAGAATCAACGCCGTGAGCAGAAGAAAGCCGTCAGCAGTTGCAGAAAGCCGTAAGCAGTTGCACAAAGCCGTCAGCAGTTAAAGAAAGCCGCATATAGACTTATATATTTATATATATATATATATATATATAACCTTATTTTTACTTAAACCTTATTAATACTCAAACATTATAACCTATTTTTATAAATGATCCACATTTGTGGGCTGGAAGCTGAAAGTGCGCTCATTAATGAGTTAAATGTGTCGGTGTTGTCATAGAACATGCAAAAGTACCCTTGCAAGTTACCGTGCACTGAAGTATGAAAAAAGGGTACACACCAAAAAAGAAAACTGTAAATTCGCCGAAACCAGCCGTGCTAAAGCCTCCAGTGCAACAAAGACAGCAAATCGAAACGAAGCCGGTGGTTGTAATAAATCCGTCAGAGGGAACAAAACCTGCAGTGCAACAGAGAAAACCATATAATACACGATCTGCCGTTCCTGCAGAAAATAAGTACATGTCGGAAGACGAGAAATTGACTGCAAAGTGTGAAAAGTAGGTGAAAATGAAACAGCAAGTTATGCAGAACAGTAGAATTCTCGAAGAAATAGTGAAGTTGCTCCATCTACAGGCCCAAAATGCTCAAAAAGCACAAAGTGGCAGTATATTTTCAGCAGAAAGTTTTGCAAAAGATGTGCCGGAATTCGATAGACAGAATATTCCAGTAGAAGAGTGGTTCATTAATTTCGAGAAAAATGCAGATGCCTACATGCTGGATGATAAACAGCGATAAGTAAAAGCTCGTAGTAAAATGACAAAAGCAGCAGCCTTTTTTTTGAGTTCAGTTTTTTTCGGGAATTACGTCGAGCTAAAAAATGCGTTGATCGCCAAATTCAAACGTTCATATGCCGGTGCTGATGTACATAAGGAACTGCGCGAAAGAAAGGATCGAGAGGCCGAATCGTTCCATGAGTATGTTTTGCAAATGAGAAAAATTGCTGCGCTCGGTTTAGGTGTGTATGCTATGTCAGTCATCCAGTACATAGTTGATGGCCTGAATGTTAAAAACGAATACAAATATCACATGTACAGTTGCAAGTCGTACTAGGAACTTCAAAACCAATACGAATATACGAGCAAATAAAGGAACGCGAAGAAGTTCATAAACACGCAGCGGGCGCTGAAAAAAAAACCGACTCCTCAGGAAGAGGAAGGAGCACATTGCTTTAATTGCGGGTCCACAACACATCTGAGGAAGGATTGTCAAGCTGCAGCCAAATGTTTTAAGTGTGGCGAAAGTGCTGAGCAAAGCGTTAAAGTGATCCACAACAACAATCGTCTTAAATCCGTTGCCATCAATTAAGTTGCTATCAATTGCCTGGTTGACATAGGCGCCGACGTGTCCATAGTGATGGAAAGTGTGTTTCAAATGCTGCCCGATGTCCAGTTAAAGAAGTCTGTATCAGTGCTGAGGGGTCTTGGCAAACGTCGTCAGTCGGATATACTGTTGCTACATTGATGGTAGACAACATTGAAGTTCACCAAAAATTCGTGGTGGTGCCGAATAACAAACTGGAGTACAACGGACTGCTTGGTTACGATTTCATGTCCAAATAGAGATGCCTTCCACTTTTCTCAGAAGGTTGCGTCGGTGGAGGACGAGGCGCACCATGAGCTAAATATATATTCGAGAACAAGTTGCGGAATGGCTGCTAAAAGAACTAGTACGCAAGACGACATCGAATTTTGCCAGCAGAGTTGTCATCGTCAAGAAGAAGGATGGGTCCAACAGAGTAAGCGTTTATTTTCGTCAACTAAACGCCAGGGCTTAAAAGGACTGCTTCCTCGTGCTGCTTATGGATGATGTCCTCCAAAAGCTGCAAGCTGCGAAACTGTTTGTCGTCATTTATTTAGAAACCAGTTTTTTCCACATTCCGGTAGAAGAGGAGAGCCGAAAGTATACAGCCTTTATAACGAAGGAGGGCTTGTTCGAGTTCATTAAAACGCCTTTTGGATTCACAAATTCACCGGCAACATTCATACGTTTATTAAAACTGCGTTTTTCAAGACCTGGATGACATCATAATTTACAGAATCACAGCGGATGGATGCTTGGAAAAGTTAAAACTAGTCTAGGAGGTAGCTTCTCAGTTCTCTTTGCTGATAAAATGGAAGAAGTGCCGCTTCTTGAAAAGCAAGATCGTTTTCCTTGAACATACGGTTGAAAACGTGAGGATTTGGCCTGGATCCGAAAAAACTCATGCGGTGAAACACTTTTCTATCCCGGCGAAAGATAAAGCACTGCAGTCGTTTTTGGGATTGACCGGCTTTTTCCGAAAGTTCATAAAGGGATACGCACACATAGCCCGACCATTAACAAACCTCTTAAAAAACGATACAGAATTTAAGATGGACGCCGATAAGCTGAACGGATTAAATCAGTTGAAGAATAGCCTTTGCCAAGAACCAGTTCTACGAATCTATTCACAAAATGCGCCCACAGAACTGCACACTGACGCGTCAAAGGATGGTTTTGGCGCAACGTTGTTTCAGCGGTTTGGAGAAAACCTTGATCCATATTTTTCTGGAGAAATTATAATTCTAGAGCGATTCTAAGCGACATAGTTAAGTTCTGGAGGTTAAAGCAGCACATTTGGCAACCGAGAAGTTTAAATACTACCTGCTAGGTGTTAGCTTTGTGTTGGTGACAGATTGCGCAGCGTTTACTCAAACTATCAAGAAGAGGATGTTCCTCGAGAGGTGGTGCAATGAATTTTGTCTCTGCAAGATTATTCGTTTACTGTGGAGCATCATAACGCAGAGCGAATGAAACACAATCTTGTGTATCTTGGAGAAAGGACCATACCAAGGATATAAGCTAGAAGGAGATGTGTTGTACGGAAGGTCATGATCTTCTGGTTGTACCCAAGGCAATGGAAAACGAGAGTAAAACTGGAGCCCATACAGATGGACATTTTGCCCAGTTTATTGCCACATGCATTAGGTGCATAATGAACAATAAGAAGATTGGTAAGATTGGTAAACAGGAAGGTTACCTCAACTGTATAGACAAAGGAGGTCAGCCATTACAGACACTGCATCTGGATCACCTAGACCCAATGGACTCCACGGCGAAAATATAGAAATACATTTTGGCTATGGTCGATGGGTTTTCGAAGTTTGTGTGGTTGTTTGCTACAAAAACTACAGGTGCCGATGAAGTTTTCAAAAAGCTGGAAGAATGGTCTAAAGCAGGGGTGCTCAATGCTATGGCACGCAGGCACATTTGTTTTTGTTTTGGCACTTAGCATACGGAGCGGCACTCGCCATACTTTCCTAAGGCACACGCCGGTTCCTCTTTGTGTCGCTAGGCGTATCGAGTCAAGCCAACAACAATTCCATAGAACTTTTTTTTCTTCTCTTTGTCTCGCTGTGCGTATCGAGCCAAGCTGACAACATTTCCACAGATTTTTTTTTATCCTTAACTCACAATGCAAAGTGTTGTTGTCTGGTTCTCGGGTCTACACTGAAACTTGTTGTTGTTGCGTTTTGTTGCGTTTTTGATAGAACTTGACTTAAGTTTGATTTTAGTTTATAGTGGACCAGCGACGCGTGCATTCTAGTGGATTTTTTTAGAGTGTCGTTAAAATGAGTGATGCATTGACAAGTGATTATAACTAATAATCATCTAGATCAACTTTAAATTTATAAATGAAATAACCGAATAAAGAAACCAAAATTATTATTTTTCTGAAATTAACTTTTTACTTTCAGTGTTCATTTTGTAGCAATAAGACGGCGTCGATACATGTGTGCGTTTGTTTTCTTTTGGTTGTGCTGGTAAGGGCACTGCCGTAAGGCAACTTTGAGCACCCCTGGTCTAAAGTTTTTGGATTTCCTGTTCGGATCGAGACTGATAGAGGAGCAGCTTTCACTTCAGGCGCATTTGAAGAGTTCGTAAAACAGAGTGCGATCCAACACGTCTGGACAACAACTGGAGGGAACGGCTAGATAGAGCGAGTGAATCGTGTCATTTTGTCTATCATTAGTAAACTCTCAGCAGACGATACAACAAAATGGTATAAATTCGTAGCCGAAGTACAGAGAGCCATCAACTAGCATATCCACTCTCCTACACAAAAAGCAGCATTTGAACTGAAGTTTGGTACGAAGATGCTGACCAAGACACGGACAAGTTCACTACGGTTCTGGAACAAGAGTTGATAGAAGACTTAGAGAAATTATGAAATTCTGTATGAAATTCTGTATCCTATCTTTTTATGTCCTTAATCAGGGGAATCAATCACATGTTCAATTCCTTGCGCAATTGTACCGCCATTCATTAGGCTTAATGTTGAAAACATGATTATGAGAATCCTCGCATTGATTATGGGTACCTGAGAAAATAATTAAATAATAAAACGAAAATAAATTCTAAAAACATAAAGCACAAAACAAATATCGAAAATACACATACACATACAAGACATGGAACGAAAAAACAGCGTTTCTTCTAAGAAGAGCTGCTGGAAAGTAAATGAGGATAGGTTGCATTAAACATTTTTATAATCTAGAAATATTATTAAATAATAGAATGTGTACTTCATTGGGGGGCAACGGGGGAAAACACTTAAAACTTTACCTAAACTGTGTAATGGACAACAAATACAAACTGAAAAAGTCACAGCACAAATTATTTATATATTTATCTGTATAAACAAACTATATACCACTATGAACAATATTCATTTGAGTTGTATTTTTTTTATGGGTGTTTTATATTTAATTTGCCTTTTTTTAAATTCGGTTTTTTGCACTTCACTGCTGACAAATTGCAAATACGTAAATACGTTCTCTCTCTTTTCGTTCTATTTTTTGAGAGTCCCGTTAGAAATGCCAAACAAACGCTATTGTGTCCTTAAGTTTGGACAATCAGCTGTTCGAAAAATTGGTTTTCGTTGGAATAGCTAAAAATCAATTTTTTTATTTATGGCCTATATCAGCGACCACTGTGCAGTGGTTCCGGAGCGGAGTCAGAAGTATCGAGTCGTCAGAGAAGAAGCAGAGCAGCAGTCGTGTGGTGAAATTAAGCAGAAGTAAAGCCGTAGCAAGAGTAATGCCGTAGCAGAAAGAACGCGTGAGCAGAAGAAAACCGTCAGCAAATGCAGAATGCCGTAAGCATTTGCACAAGCCGTCAGCAGTTAAAGAAGGCCGCGTTCTGCAGTTAAAGTCGAACCAGTCGCAGAAGCCGTCACCTCGTTGAGTCCAGTCGTTCTAAAGTCGTCGCTAGTTTACCTAAACTTCGTGCTGCCGTGAAATCTGCCGACTATATTACCTTATTATTACTTAAACCTTATTAATACTCAAACATTATAACCTATATTAATAAATAATCCACAAAGATTTTTAATGAATACATTTACAGGGAGCTTAACTTTTTGTTATTTTTTATAATATGTCTGTTTGTGTATGAGTTAGTGTATCTGCATATTTGTGTCTGTATCAAAATAAGTATCTGAATCTGCGTCTGTGATTTTGCTATTCAAATGATGTTTGAAGTAAGAAGTAATAAATTAATAAGGTTATTTACTCACAGAAGCTTAGAAAAGATTACATAATACAAAGATATTGCATGTCATACAAACACTTTTTCGTTTTCGTTTTAAGCTTTATAGGGCGGGCGCGCGGGTTACACATCAAATTTTAAAAATGAAACCACCCTAGTGGGACTTTCGATCTGTTAAAAGGTACTACTTTGTTGTGGAATCGCTCAGGGGGTAGGTCCTCACCATTTATGTAAAGTTTTCATTCGCTTTTGCTCTGCTCCTGAGGAAATTCTTGCTGAGCGCTCAGTAGGGGTATTCCTATATGAACTTCCTACTCCCCAGAGAGCATAAAAATCTGGTATACTGGGGTATACAGAATTCAATATACGTCAGCGAAATAAAACTTGCAGAAATTAAAAATTTTTTTTTTTTTTTTTTTTAAATATTTATAATATTATTATAAGATATAAGGAACATTCGGTATAAAATTAAGGCTTCGCAAACTGTTTTAACGTAATCGCGGAAGTTACGCTACTCTCGCATTCATAGACATCGCCGCAAATTGAGATTCCTTAAATATTTTTAATTCAGCAAGTTGCGCTAAAAAATTAAAAAAAAAAAATATATTATAAAAAGAGACAATATGTTGTGAATAATGTTTTTACTTACACTTAGGCTGCTCGCCGCCTTGGCAACAAAGCTCCTGGTAGATTTGGAATTTGCGGTCCGTAGCTAAGAATTCAATAAACATAATTAATGAATATGTAAACAAATAATATACATACAAAATACATTATTTACATATGTGAGGCACCCACCGACATAGATACATACATACACAATAAGGACACAAAACAACGAAGACACAATAAAAAGTGTTGAATGCAGCTATATAATTGATATTAGTATTTGTTAGTAAGTAAGGTGAGTAAGTTATAGTTAATATACAACACATAATATTATAATAATTTAAATTTATTACATACCTTTTTTGGTTAGATGCACTTTTTCACAATACGCACTTTTTCAAAAGAAGAAGAAAATAGTATGGCCTTATTTTGTTTTGGTAAATTTGCATAATCGCGACTGCAATATACGTGTGACCAAACTTTTCTCGCGTTTTCTACTATATCAACATTAAATAAAAAACAACGCAAAGTGATCGTTTAGAAAACAAAAATACGATTTTTTCAACGCGTTCCATCCCGAACACATTTTTTTTTTAATTTCTACAACATTTTTAACTGTTTTTATTTTGTTGTTTTATTTATTTATCTGTAAATGTAGTTAGGTAATAGTTTCAAGGAGCCTTAGAAAGAGCAGAGTTGATATTTATATTTTAAACTATAGAAATTAATGTTATCACAAGTTAAATGCAGAGAACTTAGTGCTTTTTTATCAGCGCACGCCTTAAAAAAGAAAAATTCCCCAAAAGAAAAAACCCTCCTGAGGAAAGAGCATAGAATTCTATGTGGAGCAGAGCAGCGAACAATTCAGGTACCTGAATATCCCGCTTACCGCTTTGCTGAACTGGAGAGCATGCCTAATATCATCCCCGTTCCACACAGAATTCTATCCTGAATTCGTTCACCGCATTAACCAAATTTCGACTGGGACGACGAACTACTTCGTTCAGTTATCGTCTTCGGCTTTTCGATCGACGAATTTTTAAATCCTGAATTTTTAAGCAACAGAACTTTTGTAGTGCTTTGAGCACTGAGCACTGTAGCTCAAAGCACTACAAAAGTTCTGTAGAAGTAACAGTAGAAGGGTATACCAAGTTTGTAAGGCATTATTATTTAATTTGAATATACAATTATATAACACAGGTCGAAAAAAATCGACCTTTTTTTTGCCGGCGAATAAAAGCCATTGATTCTGATAGTTCTGAACCGGTACATTACTAGTCCGAAACTGAAAAATTTCCATCACCCACCAATTTTGAGAAAATCGCGGTCAAAGTGCTGGAATCGGCACTTTTCAAGGCTTAATAACTCCCAAACCTTACGTTGCCCAGAGCGGGTATTCAACTTAAAAAGAGCTTTGGCCTTTCTACTTCAATATTAAAAAATAATATCCAATGGGAGACCTCTCGTTCTTTGGTTATATTGCATTTTACAAACTTAAATTTGTAACAAATTTTTGCTATGTTGTAGCCCTGAAACTTTGACCGCGATTTTCTCAAAATTGGTGGGTGATGGAAACTTTTCAGTTTCGGACTAGTAATGTCACAGTTCCTGTTAGATTTGCAATGTGTGTATGTGGTTTGCTATGTGAAGCAAGCACAAGAATGCAGGTCATTATAAAAGCGCAAGGCGGACAAACAGACCATGCTGCTTTATTCGCTGAAAAACATGTTAGCTCCCTTATGTTTGAACATAGGAGGTGTGTTCAAAAAGTATCGCGAATTTTGAATTTTCGCGGGTTACGTATATTCGAATTTAGATTTTTTTGTGGCGTTATGTTGGTACTCGTGTCTCTCACTTATGCCGACAAGCTCGACCACTTTGAATGTTCACTTAATTGTTGACAGCTGCTTTGCTTGCACGTGTTTTGGATCGTCTTCGATTTTTACCTATTAAAAAAAATGGATCAAAGAACCTGTAAAAAATGTTGTGTGAAAAACGAAATGAAGTGCGCGCATGCATTCCGAATGTTGACTGTGGCATACGAGAAGCTACCTTGGACCGAAGCAACGTTTATCGGTGGAACAAAATGTTCTCAGAAGGCCGAGCAGATGTGAACGACGAAGAGCGTGCCGGACGCCCGAGCACTTCAACAACAGACAAAAAAATTAATGAAGTGATGAAAATGGTATTGCGACGATTGGCCCATACCAATCACCGTTAAAGAAGTTGCTGAGGACCTAAACGTATCTATTGACTCGCGCCAGTATTTTTGTCAATGATTTGGGCATGATACGGGTCGCCGCGAAATTCGTTCCAAAACTGCTCAATTGCGACCAAATACAGCATCGAATAAAAATGTTGGACTCTGTGCGCGACGACCCAAATTTGCTCCAGAGGGTCATAACTGGTGACGAATCGTGGGTTTATGGTTATGACGTGGAAACCAAAGCTCAATCATCTCGATAGAAGCTGCCGCACGAACCAAGACCGAAAAAAGCGCGCCAAGTTCGGTCGAATGGTGGCTGACAGTCTTCTTCGATTGCAGGGACGTGGTGCATCATGAGTTCTTGCCACAGGGTATAACGGTCAATAAGAAATATACCCGCAAGTTATGCGCAATTTGCGTGAAGCAATCCGCCAGAAACGCCCGGATTTGTGGAAGAACAAAAATTGGCTTTTGCACCACGATAACGCCCCTGCTCACGCATCGTTGCTTGTGCGCGACTTTTTGGCCAAAAACAACACACTTATGTTGCCGCAGCCACCGTACTCCCCAGATCTGGCCCCCTGTGACTTTTTCTTGTTCCCTAAACTGAAGAATGGACGACTTTACGCTACGCTTGACGAGATAAAGACGGCATCAAAGGAGGAGCTGAACAAGGTAAAATTTAATATATGGTCGTTTAATTTAATTATAGCTGCCAGAGAATCGGGCCAAATTAGCCTGTTCGTTGTTTTTAAAGATATCCGATTAAAACTTAGTAAATGGTCTTTTTATTTAAATAGTACTAGCAAACCCGGCGAACACCGTTTCGCCACCAGTTGGCTTTGTTTATGTTGTAAGGAATCGTTTAGATCCCT
Source organism: Drosophila auraria (assembly GCA_008042615.1). Taxonomy (NCBI): domain Eukaryota; kingdom Metazoa; phylum Arthropoda; class Insecta; order Diptera; family Drosophilidae; genus Drosophila; species Drosophila auraria. Next base: position 5,104 of record VNJW01013917.1, on the reverse strand, counting down.
TACAAAAGCCCTAAGAGAACGTAGGATCGACAGAAGAGAAAGCAGTAGAAGAGAAAGGGAGAGAAAGCTTTCGTCAGAGCCGTCCTTGGGAAACGAGCCAAGGATCAGTTCAGGGGACAGCAGAGCAGAGCAGTTTTACCAGCAGCATAACGCAGTAAGTCTTTGTGAGGATTCCCTTTGACCAAGCGAGTCCAGTCGTTACTACTTTCTTCCATCTCGTACTTTGTAAGTGCCCAGGCGGACGGTGAGTTTGCCAGCGCGTCAGCTTAGCGGGAGCATCTGGAGCGTGCAGCACCAGAGTATCTAGCGGAGCGAAGCTTAGCGAGAGTATCCGAGTGCGGGTAGCACCGGAGTATCAAGCGGAGCGTAAGCGCGGCGTGATCACCCAGACGGCGTTGGCCGGCGAGTCGGGCGTGACCTAATTGTTAGAGATAGGGCGTCTTGTGCCCCGCTTAAGGCAGGTGTGGTGGAAAAGAGGTGCAAATCCCAGTTAAAATATATATTATATTACTTAAATCTAAACCCCGGAGTTCTTATTTTGGCACAGTGCCCAACAAATATAAATTTGTTGCAGCGAATCCTGGACGAGACTGAGCTATCCCGCCCCGATCGTTACAATGTAAAATTTCATTTGGTGATTAAAAGATGAAGAAACATTTTTGTTTTGTTTTGTATTTGAAAAGGAAAAATTTAATTTAATTTCACAACAGTAATGAATTCATTTCGATTACATAAATGAAGTGTTATTTAGTTGAACTTCTCTAAGTAAATGAAAATGAATCCAAAGTAAATACTGAATCGAAGCTTTATAAGTGTCCGCAAATTATCCGTTTCATTGAAGTGCTCTTTGATAAACTACATTTTTTGTTTTTTGACTGACGGTAACACAAACAAAGCGGATGGTTTCCCAACTCGTGAACACGCAACGTATAACTGCCCATGTGAAAAACAATGATTTTCTAAATTTATCCCGCAAACAACGCAAGACGAACTGGAAATTGCAATCGTTTGAAGTCAAACGGATGATCAGTCGGAATCATTGGTATTCGAGGAATACATAAATTTTCACCTGCGTACTTTCCGTTAATAATTGTTGCCTCAATCAAGTTCGTGCTATCCGATGGCATTCGATCCAATGCTGTTTTGATCATATTAATCACAGCATTATTAGCGTGAAAAAAATGCTTCCAACTGTTTAATAATTCGTCTCTTTAACTGTTGTGTTTCCTGTATATTGCACCGCACATATAGCTGATCCCCCATCGACGAAATGAAATATATTTGCAGAAATTGATGCGGTTCATCTGGTGTTGGCACCATTGAACCATGCAAATGATACACTTTTCCTTGTATCTGTAATTGCAAACAATCATTTGTTGAACAATACGGTGTAACTTCTGATCGTGTGATGGTGCAGTGTGTGGTGTATATGTAGTTGTCATGTGTTGCAATTCATTGTGTTAGTGTGAGTGATTGGTTATGTGTGTTGTATCTTTTACCTTGCAAGTCGGCATGAAGCCGCCTTCTCGAATGATATTAGCTCCAAAGGAAGTCATGCGAAAGCTGTTATTGTATTCGAGGATGTGTTGAAGAAAATGGCTGGAATCGGGATCACATCGAACAATCCAGTTTCTCTTTTCCACTTGCGCAGCAAGTCTTTTGAACTTTAACGCATTGCAATATCGGCATATAGTCGTCATTGGTCCAGTGTCTAATTTTTCAACATTACTGTAGTTCGCAGTGGGGTCATATTGGAGTGCCAAGCGATTGTATGATGCCAATGATCTTCGTGTCCTCACGCGTTGTCCCAATCGGGCATTTTCTCGTATTATATTTTGTCTTTCTTCGCTTAAGTTTTGTGAATACACTTGTTGTGCGGCGGCCGATGTTCCCACGTTGTCCTATAGACATTTTGGACTATGGACAGAGTGGTGAATTTATGCACGTCCACATAATTTACATAGTTCAACTTACCACCTTAAAGACAAATGCCTACTGTTGAAATTGAATAAAAACATTTACAATATACGTGATTGATTTGATGTATTCCAATTGAAATGTTAGAAAACAAATAACTTATTTTTTAAATTTTTTTCACAATTTCACAGTGAACACAATACCGTTTTGTCACATGATATTAACTGAGCAGAGAACAATGAGTAGCTGTCAAAGAATGGTGTCACGCACCGCATGCTATGTATCAGAGATGGCACTGTATGTAAAAAAAGACTTCACCGGTTGAGTCGCGGAAGTATCGCGGAAGAATCGCGGAATAGTCGTGGAAGTATCGCGGAAATATCTCGGAAGTATCTCGAAAAAGTCGCGGAAGTATAGCGGAAGTATCGCGGAAGAATCGCGGAAGAGTCGCGGACTTATTGCGTCCATGATTTCAGCCAAAACAGAACGACGTATTCGTGATTGCCTTGAAAGATTCAGTACAGGTACGGGGCCAACAGATCTATTTCGTGCATTACCTTCATCTGCAGTCCGTGATCGTATTTGTAATACACCATTTGTACTACACGTTCGCCTTCCTATATTTGCTCATATTAAAAAGAAAATATGAGAAAAGTACACGCACATATATATAGTACATTTTAACAATTCTGGACTCACCATTTGTACGAACGACAGGAAATTAGACTTCTGCATGTTAGAAATTAGACTAGTGAACTTCAAAATACTGCACTTATTCTTTGCTGTACAGTATATTCTATAGGCCAGAAGAAGACAGTACAACATTTTTATTGTTCTCACTAAGAGTGAGAACAGTATATGGTTGTACACTTCTGAATGAGTACTACATTTGTCCTTTTTTAACACGCTGTACAACTTGTGTGTGCTATTGTTCAACTGTGCAAATGAGTGCATTTTTTTTTAACACGTGCATAATAAACATGGATGGCAAGGAAAACAACGCTCGTGCAATGAACGCACAAGAAAATGTAAGTTTTTGTTACAATAAATCTGTATTGGAATTAGAATATGTGTTGTTTTATATGTTTGTGATTGTCTATTGTATATTTGTGTTAATATAGTGCCCGACCCCCAGGCAAAAATGTGATTGTCGAATATATGTATGTATGTATCTTGAATGTTCATTTGTATATACATTACAACAAAATTTGGTTGAAACCAGACTTCAACGTTGGACACATCAAATGACTCGCGTTTTAAAGAGTACGCAGCGACAATAAAATCAAAACTATTAGCTGGTAAGCTTAAGCCTACTCCTTCACGTGGTCGGAGCAGAGTGTGGGAGACCTTTTCTCGACTTGCTAATGAAAATGGCATTGAGACGACTGATGCAGCAGTGTGCCACAAATGTAAAAACATTTACAAATTCGACAAAACCACATACAATTTAGTAAAGCACAAGTGCTCCATAACGGCCTATAGCCGAAAGCGCAGTCTTCCTGCCGTTGATGTTAACCTTAAAACAAAAAAGAAATGCACCAAACTGGCAACGGAGTAGACAGACTTCAACGTTGGACACATCAAATGACTCGCGTTTTAAAGAATACGCAGCGACAATAAAATCAAAACTATTAGCTGGTGAGTTTAAGCCTACTCCTTCACGTGGACTTGCTTATGAAAATGGCATAGAGACGACTGATGCAGCAGTGTGTCACAAATGTAAAAACATTTACAAATTCGACAAAAGCACATACAATTTAGTAAAGCACAAGTGCTACATAACGGCCAATAGCCGAAAGCGCAGTCTTCCTGCCGTTGATGTTGACCTTAAAACAAAAAAGAAATGCACCAAACTGGCAACGGAGTAGACAGTTAAGAATGGTCAATCCTTTAATATAGTTGCGGACTTAGGCCAGTTTTTTATTTCTGTTGGTGCAAAACTGGAAGAAAACGTTAATATTGAGTCAGTACTGCCGCATCCCACAACTATATCGCAAAACATCGGTGGGCTTTATGATTTTCACCACAATGAATTAAAAATCGAGATTCAAGAGCAGAAAAAGTTTGGATATAGTATAACTTCGGATATCTGGACGGACGACTTTTTTAAAGAATCTTACATGTCACTGACTATGCATTACGTCAAAGAAGGCACCCTTAAATACCGCCTGTTAGCAGTGAAATCAATGGGTGAAGTCTCCTGTACCGGTAAGAATTATAAAATGTTATTGAAGTATATTATATAGTAATATTTCTTAGGCAATGAAATCAAAAACAAAATTATTCGAATTTAACGGACTGAGCACATCACAGTGTGCTAGTCACTTGGTCCACAATGTGATTGGCAAAGTTGAAAATGAGGTACCAGAATTGCTGGATCTGGTTAATCGTTGCAGCAAGCTTGTTAAGTATTTAAAAAAATCTGGACAAAACTCGAGTTTAACAAGCACCAACTCGTTGGAATACGATATTCAACCTATTTAAGCCAGTTGAGTTAAACTGGATGGAAATTTTGCAGATTTTGGTGGAAAAAAAAGAAATCTGTGGAATTTAGGACATCAATTTAAGTAATGTAAGGGAAATGGTGAATCTTCTTGCTCCAAAAAGCTTGAGGGTAGCACTTATCACATAAATACTTTAAAAATATAGCCACTCCACAAGACAGTGACATAGACATTATACAAAAATGCAGCTTTCACTATTACAATATCACTGGTCGACAAGAAAAATGCCGGCGAATAAAAGCCATTGATTCTGATAGATATGAACCGGTACATTACTAGTCCGAAACTGAAAAGTTTCCATCACCCACCCATTTTGAGAAAATCGCGGTCAAAGTATCATGCGGTCAAGAATCGGCACTTTTCAAGGCTTAATAACTCCCAAACCTTACGTTGCCCAGAGCGGGTATTCAGCTTAAAAAGAGCTTTGGCCTTTTTACTTCAATATTAAACAAGTAAGAAAGCTACAGTCGAGACTGCTCGACTGTGAGATACCCGGTAACCATACATTTGACGGTTTAAACACTTCTTAATTAAAAATTATATCGCCGCTCGAATTAGCTCCCGACTTAATAAATTATTTGTCATATATTAAATCGGGACCCAGGGAACACCACGGGGGGGCCATTGCAAATTAATGGGTAAACCATTTATTCATTTATTACAATTACATTCTATTACAATAA
>VNJW01013916.1:0-33602 GCA_008042615.1 Drosophila auraria | reverse complement strand
CTCATCTTTGAAGGTTCACTTTCATTTGGAACCACCAAGATTTGCAGTGGCAGGAATACCATCAAGTGATCCTTTTAAGAGGATTGACCGGTAATAAAAATCCATGGTGATAGTTCAAAAAACAAGAAAGTAAGCACAAAAAATAAAACACTTTATAAAGAAGCATCTTTTGGAGATCCAGCTGACGGCGAAAATGATTTTAGTAATTATAATTCAAAATAATATGAGGAATCTTTTGTGAGGAATGAATAAACGAACCACTCAGTGATATCTCCTCCTCTAGCAAGGAAAATAAAAATATTAGTGAAATAAAAAGAAATTAAAACAAAACAGAAATAAATATTGGGTGCTGGACGACCAGTTCGCACAACTGCTGGGCACCTAATGAGAAATGTGGAAATCTACTGGCGTAGTAAACTTGGCGTAGTGTGACCGCCCTTCCCCTCTACAAAATTGCTTAAGGTGTTTAATTGATCGTAGTGTGGCCACACTGCCAACGTAGTGGCAGTTCCTTTTGAAATTTTAAACAATTTAAAAAGGGTCAAAAATATGATCATGATTAATTTTATATACTTTTTTAATTATTTGTAAATATCTTCAATGGGCCCCATTATGCATTATCTCCTCCAGAGATTCTCGGAATATTTATATCGGGCAACTTATCGACGCGACTCCATTGTCCTACCACTTGTTTCAAGTTGCTTAATCGGGAGTGTCAATATTTATAAAATATTTTTAAACTACGTGGCAGACAAAGTTGAAAATCAATTGCCCCGACGACTGACAGATGTTGTTGCTGCCGCCACTGGGAGCTGGGAGGGTCAAGAGCTGTGTGTTTGAAAGCCAATCCGTTTACTTTCATTGACAGTTGCGACACATGCGTTGGAGAGCCTTTCCCTTGGCTCGTTTTTCGGATGCGGATGGAACTGGGACTCGGACGGTCACTCGGACTGGGACTGGGGGTCATTCAATAAAACAAGTATCGCCATTTGTTGTTTAAGCCTGAGCCTGTGTCGACGAACAACCGTGTCACCAGAGGGTGAAAAGCACTCAAATTAATAAACTCCATAAAATGCGAGGCAGACAGAGTTCAGTTATGAACAAAAACAAAAAAAAAACGAAAATAATACTCAGACAAGAACTGGGAGCGTGTGTGTGCAGCGTTAAGTGGCCACTGGGCACTGGCCCCCGGAAGGGATTCGGTTCCGTTCCTGTAAATCAATGTGGAAGCTGGACAGCGTCCAGACAGGCTGACAAGCGGACAAGCGGGGGCAAAATCAGGGGTGTCGTTGCTCTTGGCCTTTCTCACTCAGTCAGTCAAACTTTTGTTTTCACAATGGGTGCCCCGCAGTCCCCCCAAGGGAAGTGGGTAACATGAACTGGGAATTGGGAAGTGGGAACTGGGGACTGGAGGCCGGCATGGGTAACTCCCTCTGTCAATTGGGTCGCTCTTCATTCAGTCTGTTCTCGACAGGCAGTGGGTTCTGTTTGTCAATGTTTTCCATTCAAATAGTCCTCGGGGAGCAGCAAAAACAAAAAAAGAAAAATTCCAGAGGGTTGTAGCAAAAAAAAGAGAGCGTGGAAAGGCGTTAGGAAAGTGATGTGATTTAAAATCGTCTAATTAACGGCAATAAATCGAGCCCGAAGGGTAAACTGATTTTTACTTTTGTTATTGCATTTATGTGGGATTACTCTACCCATTGATTACTTTAGTTTAAGCTTTAAAAAGATTAAAAAAAATATGTAACCTCTGGCTTGCACTCATCTCGTCGTCTTAGCTCGTTTCTTTGCTCTCGTTGTCTTTACTCGTCTTTCTGCCATCGATCTCGTTGTTTTTATTCGCTGTTTTGATTTTCGTTTGCTCGCTCGTCTTAATGAACGCTCGTCAAACAAATTAACAAATTAATTACAAAAAAGAAAACTTCAAAACTAACCAGAAATCATACTGACTTTAATCAGATTAAATCCGAAAAATAAGGTAATAGGGAATAATTAATGTCGCTTTTTGTCAGTGCGAAATTGGCCAAAGATAGTAACAGACTCGCTGGCAATTCAATTTGTTAACCAGCGGCAAATTGAGGCTGCTTTTGTTGTTGTTGGGCAATTTGCTAGCCAAATCTTCAGGTGAACAGGTGAGAGAAGAGCAGGTGCAGGCAGAGTGGGCAGAAGCCCCAAGGAATGGTGTGCATTTACTTAGGGCCAAGTTGGCACTCCTCCCTTGGGGCCATCAACTGTCTCCAGTTTTGGCAGCTGGCAAAAGTTGCCGCCGACACTTTGCCTCTTTGCTTTTTGCTGCTACTTTTTTCTGTGCTTTTTGTGCCAGCCTTACCTCACTCCGAGGCAGAGGAAGATTTTGCAGCAGCGACTGCATTTCATTAGCCAGCAACAGCAGCAGTAGCTGCAGCGGCTGCCACTTTTTGCATAAGTTAGTAAATATGAAAATTTTGCAGCTAAGCAAAACAAAAGCAGCAACAAAGACCGACAAAAAAAAAATGGCAGGGAAAGAAATCTGGAGTCAAGAATGAGTTGACAAAAGTTGCCCGGTGAAAGTTTGTCGCTTTTTGGCTCGTCGTCTTATTCTTAAACTGGGAAATAAAGAGGGGTATTCCTGTTAGCGGCAGAGACCACAAAGCGTTAATCCCCCATAAGCCCTGAACCCACTAAGAGAATATGGGACTTTAATCGGAATGTCACAGCTATAACTGAAAGGAAATTGGGATGTAATTGGCGAGAATGCGAGTGGGAGAATTCGTTGGATTTAGTGATTTCTTATAAAATTCCTTTTAAAGTCTGCTATTGAAGCTAAGATTTAATTTTAGAAAGGAAGTTAGGGCCCAGGAAGTTACCCTAGAAACGAACCATCGAGACAAGCGAGTAGAACCACAATTAAGACGGCGAGCTAAGACAACGAGTGAACGACGACGAGAAAGAGAACAAGCCAGAGCAAGCAGAGGACACGATCTAGTTTTAAAAATTACATAAATAAGAACATGCTTAATAATTTAGTACATACAATATTTCCCAACCTAGATATTTAAGCGCCATTGGCGCTTCGGTTTGGCCAAATGTCAATCAATTTGTGTAACAACTTTCAGTTGGCGGCCACTCAATCTTACAACTCTCACACTCACGCACACGTCATAGATGTAAATATAAATATAGATGTAAATATATACATATATTTGTGGTATATTTGCCAAAATATTCTGCGAAAAGTTGGGCGAAAGTTGCGAGCAGTGAGCAGCGAGCAGCGCACTCGATGAACTTGTGTGCAACTTTGCACCAATTAAACTTGTTAAAACGCTCGTTTTCGGTTATCCAAAAGCTGACAACTTCACTACACAAAACTCTAATTACATTTTACGAGACTCCTCGCAGCCACAGGACATCTCTCCCGCACACACACACTCATGTGTGTACATAGCGTGTGTATGCAAAGCAGCCTTGCTTGTTGCGTAATTAAAAGTTATTTTATTGTGTGCCGACTGTACCCTGTAACTGTACAGTAACTGCAAATATGTATATATGCTCTGGGAATAGGCTTAAGATGGGCATTTCGGGGGGTTAGACAGACTAATAATAAAAGCAATTTACAATAAACAAGTACAAAATAGTAATTAAAAGAGGTCGAAGCAATGTATATTATTTTTAATATGCCTGAGATTTAAATCGAATTTCAAGTGACTTGAAGTGCCCAGAAAATGCGTATTTTCTGTAAATTTATAAAATAAAATGCAGTAATTAATGTGAAATAGATATATCTTGGCGTCACTAACAAGAATAATAAGAATAGGAATAATAGGGCTCAGAAAATCATCAGCAGCAGCAGTAGGGGGAAAAACCTTTGCCACACTTCGATTTTGGGCAAAAGTTTCGTTTGATTTCTGGCAACCTTTAATCCGAACTCGCATCAACTTTTAATTGGCAAAGTTCTGCGGTTTCTATTCCCAATTTATGGGCCCAGGACTGGTTTTGTCGGATGGTTACTTTGTGGTCGGCATTAATGGCTAATAAACATAAAAATATGCTGCTTCTGTTGGCCTAAAAGCGCGCCTACATAAAAACCAAATTAATATATCCTTGGAGACCGAAAGTACATTAAAACTGGAGCACCTTTCCCCGTGTTCCTGTTCCTTCTCCTGTCTGTCTTTGGATGTTTGTGAAGTTTTCTTTGAGTTTTTCTTTGCGTTTTCCTTGGCCTTCTTCTCTCACTTTGAATATGGCCAAAGGACTGGCCATTCGTTGATCGAAGATGCGAAACTTTTCGGCAATTGTTGTGCAATTTTCGGCAGCAGCAGCTGCTAATTCTGTCAGAATCACACAAAGCAATACATCACACATGCCCCGGGAGTTTTCAGACCCCCCTTTTACCACTCGAGTGAAAATGCATGGCAAGCGTCGGCGGAGATAGATTGCCAGATGGCCCCGTTTTCCCCGCCATTCACTGTTGCTGCAGTCCCCCCTTTAGACCCCCTTAACCAACCCCCTTTGTTGTGCATTTGCCGCAGCTGAGATTGAGTTGAGTTTGGCAGCCGAAAGGGGCGGCTGGGCGGAGCTGCATGGCAAATTGCACGGCATTTGACAGCCGCATCCATTCAGCGCCATTTCCGTCTCATTTTTCTAGATTTTCGCTTTATTTTCCAGCTGCAACTGCCACCGAGCAACAGTGCAACAGTGCAGCAGTGCATCTGCCACTGCCACCGTCACTGTTTTCGTGGCGGTAATGCAAATAGCTGCGGACACCCCGAAAAGTAGGCTACAGTGGTCGCATCTTGACAGGTGCTTTGCAGGATTGCAGCTCTATGAATTATGCGAGCGATGAAACCGGACGCCATCCTGCTCTAAGCTGCACTGAGAGAAATAACTACTTAATTCTGTGAGCCAAAGTCCACTAATTTTGTAAATAAAAAGTAAAAGAAATAATAAAATAATAATAACACTTTAAATTTCTTTAAGCAATGTTGTTTTCTGTTTGTAAATAGTGCAAATATTGTTTTTAATATAAGAGATAATATTAGAGCTATCAATAAGAAGCAGTCCGATATATAGTGGTTTCTATCGGGCACAACTCAAGAAGTGCCATCACTATCTGGCGAACGCCAATCGATAAGCCCAATTCGAAAAATAAAGTAAAATTTCAGTTTTACATTAAAATATTTAAAATATTTACAATATTTATTTTATCAGGTGTTTTATTTGAAGGGAATATTATAGCAAATAAATTCGTGATAAATTTATCTAGAGGGGAACACAGTACAAAGCGCACTTATCCCTTGTTTTTTACTAGAATACCCTAATTAATTTATGTGCAATTATATTTTATTTTTTATATTTTTTTTTTTCAAGCAGGAATTTATTATTAAGTATTCCTCACCCTGCAGGCCTCACAGCTCGAACCACACTCTGTGCCATAATTATCTCTACTTGCAAGTGATTGCTGTCCGAAGCTAATTTCAATAACCTATTTTCCTGTTGCTTTTCGAGTTTTTTTCTTTTTTTCTTACCTCTTAAATCAATAATTCAGGCAATCAATAGTTACAAGGACAAGAACATGTTGTCGCCGAACTCCTTACCCTTTTCCCCATTTCGCCAGTTCTTTTTTTTCTCTTTTGGTTTTCAAGAACCCTCCGCCGCCAACATGGCTGAATTAATTGCCATGTCATTCAATTAAGCAAAGATAATTCCCCTAAAAATGCCTTAGTTACATGCAATCACAATTAGCCAGCAACACGGCGGCAACAACAACAACCGGAACGGCAACAATAATAAAAACAATAAGTTGAGGCAGCACAAAGAACAATAACAGTTCAAAGGGCAATAACAATAACAACCAGAGGAGAGCGAAGCGACTTGCCGCTCGAATGCGTCGACATTTTCAGCATTTTCGCCAGTTTGCAGCAAATAAATAAATACAAAAATAAATAAATAAATGCCTGTCATTTTTCGAAGAAAAATAAACTAACATTAAATAAATTCTACGCTTAGCCAAGGCCCCAAAGGCAAAGTGCTTGATATAGCTTTAGACAAATATATTCAATAAATATTCGAGCTCAAGTCTTACTACAGTCTGTCTCTCTCTCTCTCTTTCGCCCAAAGTATTTGCCTGGAAATTCCGCTTAAATGTTGGGGAATCCCGGTAAATTTGAGTGCTTCACCTGGCCTTCAGCTTGTGCATTTATGCATATCCCTGTTGGCTTTGCGACTTAAATGAGCTTGAAAGATGGCCCAGGGCGCTGAGGTTGTTGGGAAATTAAGGGGGCATGACCCAATTATTGCTTTTCAATTAACACAAACTTGACTTTATATGAACTTTACATTGGTTTATAAACAAAAGCTTTAAATCGGCTTAAGGCGAGCAGAAAAGAAGCTAAAAAACTAAATTTTTAAGTTGCGCAAAATAGTGATTGCACTTCTTGATTCGTGCCAATATCATGACTCGATAACAATATCGATATTTACATGTCATAGCATCTCAGTGTTGCCATATCTCTTATAAATAATATAATATTTACACTATTTAACATATGTATATGTATACAAAAATGTAGTTTTTAGAAAAGTAGCTTAAATATGAAAATATATTTATTTATGATTAAATGCTATTATGCTTAAATATATTAAATGCCATTCTGCTAACCTTTAACCCATGCTGGCCGCCACACTTATTTTATATTATTTTCTCTGGGCCCCCATCCACTTATTTCCCGCCGCCCATAGCCCCTTGGCGCCGCAGTAAGCGCGCTAAAATGTTTCAATTTAAATTAATTATTGTTTGCACCACAAGTGCCATGGGCGGCGGGTGGGGGCTGGATTCGGCAAGGCAGCACAACTTTTAATTATGGTTACAAAGATTTTTAGTCCTTGTCGATGGCTGCTGCTGCTGCGCCGCTCATCCCCGCATCACCCCTCCGCTCCACCAAGTGTCTGTCTGCCCGAGCAGAAAACCCCCCCTAGCCCCCGTTGAAAATCCCACAGCCCCGCCGCTGTGCGCCATCAACTTTGACCAACATCGATTAAAACGATGAAAACGCGGAAAATTGCGCCAACTAGGAAAACTGCAGCGGCGGCAAATGAAAATGGCAAAAGCAAAAGCAAAGGCAATGAGAAAAAACCAGCAAAAACCAAAGAACAAAAAGGAGAAAAAGTAATGAAAATAGAAGAAGGAGAAGGGGAAGGGGAAAACGAAGCGAAAGAAAAAAGAAAAAAGGAAAGAATGCAAGGCACTAGGCAAAAGTTGAACGTTTTTATTACGTCTGAAAAAGTTGTGCAAAAACGCGATTGCCGCCGCTTAAGAGCATCAAACGGGGGGCAGCACGAGAGGGTTAAGGGTGCCGCAGGGGTTAAGGCTGCGGGCGGGGGGAGTGTGAAAAGAATTGAAGTGGAGTTAAGGCAGCCGACGACGTCATCCTCGAGTTGATTTAGGTTTTCCTCCTTCGCTCCTTCGCATTTTTTGTTTGTTTGTAATTTTAAAATGCTGTTAACTGGTTTTTGTTACTGGTTACCGGCGCAGCGGCTTCTTCTACCCATTAACCCATTCCCGCTTTTAGCACCACAACTGTCCACGCCGCAATATCGAATTAAGCACAGTGGATTGGGCTTAAGAAACGATTGGTTTAGCGGGAAATAACCATAAAATATACATATAAGAGGGGGATTTATAATAATAATTATTCAGCACGTTTAAAGCTAATACAATTTTTAAAAACGATATGTATGTTTGAAACAAGAAAATTATTTATTTTTCGCCGACTTGATGTTCGTCTTTACTCGTAGTCTTTACTCGTCGTCTTTACTCGTCGCTTTGGTCATCGTTTGTTCTTCGTGTCTACTCGTCAGAGACTCGTCTTATTGCGCCTAACTTAATCGCCTTTTTGCTTCTCGTTTTACTTTTATTCTGGAAGTCTTTACTCGCATCTCTGCACTTAACCTTAACGTCTTTACTCGTTGTCTGAATCTACGCTTACTCGCTCGTTTCAACGATTGTTGTCAAGATATAAGGATAAAGAAAAACCTCAAATCTTGTACAAATTTCTTCATACTAAAATTCCACAATAGACCTAAGCTATATTTGCATTAAACGTTTAAGTCAAGTTTTCTTCCTATTTAATTATTAGTGAAAAGCCTTCAGGTACCAAAATATCTCTCAGTGTGACTGGGAATATCCATCGATAAGATGTAGCGCCTAAAATCGAAGCTCATCTCCCCAGGGGAAACCGAAATTAGGCGGTGATTCTCATCTCTCATCAAACATTTAACCCTTTGTGGCCCATTGTGCTGGCACTTTATATTCTTCTTGTCCATTGTGCTGTTCCGGATCTCCATCCTTTATTTTGGTTTTTTTTCCGAGGGGGGAAACCGCCTTCATAACGCCGACGCGGCAAAAATTGTTGGAAATTCAATTTGAGCGAAAGTTGAAAATGCCAGCGGCAATGGATCGGCAGTGCTCCGATTTTTCCCCGCCGTTCCAAAGTCAGAAATCGCCTGGTTTTCCCACTCCCCCAGCCGTGTTTATCCATGAAATTTAATTGGCTGCACTTGGAGCGGGCCAAAGCCAAGGAGGAAAGTGCGAAAAGTGAGAATACAAGCAAGAAAAAGCCGAGGAAGTAGCAAGTTGCTAATGCCACCTGGCGTCGGCCACTTGAGTTTGCTTAATTAGTGTCCCGGCAGCACAGCCTTTTAAAGCTGCCTCTGTGTTCGTCCTTGCTGCCAGGACTTTAAGGTGTCGAGGCAAATCCGCCGCCAGACGTGACGTGACAATAATACCGAAAAATCTGTCAACCTAATGCGGGGAAACCCAAGCCCATTTCCCCTTCTCTGTCGCAGAACAGAGTACTTTACACTTTTTACTGCACAGTGAAAAATCTTAGAGTACAATGAATGCAAAAATAAATAAATAAAAAAGAAAGTTTCCTTCAAATAATTTATAAATAATTACGCAAAATTCTTTAAAGCTTCAGTTACCTGAACAAACCCTACAAGAACCACTTGAAAACTTCATAAAAAATCATATTTTAATAAGTTAAGAGTACCTAAAATCAAGGGCCTCTCTTGGGATGTTTATTTGTCCAGTGTTGGTTCTCGCCTTTGCCCCTTTGGGGCACAACTTTCACGGTGTCTGCCTAACATGTGGCTGCATAAATTTTACGCTCATCACCTGCCGCTGCTCCGCCCATCGTTCCTGCTGCCACGCCCCCTATTCACCTGCTGGGCCGTGCCGTGCTGGGCTGTGACCTTGTTGTTGTGTTTCTCGCCGACTTACTTACTTATTTAGCATAGCATACAGTTGTGCGCGCGCGAAAGGTCCTTTGAAAATGGCACAAGGCTGACACGCTGACGCTGCCGCTGAGGCTGAGGCTGAGGCCGAGCCGGGTATATGCGGATGTTTCGCACTTTGGGAGCCCTTGGCTCGTAAACAAATTGAATTGAAGTCATAAAAGTCGTCGCCAAAAAGAAGTGAGGTGAAAATAAGGCGAGGGGGGGCGGGAGCCATAAGCCTTATGCTGCGTGTCAGTGATTGCGATGTTCCACGTCCCATACAGTGGGGCTTGCCTAAGGTGCCAGCAAAAAAAAAAGGATATGAAACGAGTTGCTCCGAAAGTATAACAGAAATTTAATTGGTAATTAAATTTTAAAATATCTGAAAAGAAAGCTTTGTATATATGTACATATTTACAGCGAAGAAAAAGCATAATATACCAAAATGTAATTCAATATAACTTTGCTAAAATCATCAATGAATTTGTATAAATTATAAAAGATCCACCTTGTCAAAACAAAGAACAGCCTGACATACTTTAAAGACCACTATATAATCACTAAGATGCCGAACAACCATACATTTGTATTGCAATATGCAGCTATTTTTCTTCTAGCAACGAAAATCGCGTTCTCTCTGCTCGCACAAAGTTGAGAGCGAAACAAATCATCATCTCTCCATCTTGAAGTTCTAATGATTTTGATTCAACGTAGTAACCATTAGTTTTTTTAGAGCAAAGCAAGAAGTAAGTGGGACCTGAACTTCTAAATATAATTAAAATTTAAGTCTCAGTTCCCTAAGTGGAATCTCGACTGTATAAGTATATGTATATATGTCTCGTTCCAGTTTGCTGCTTGTCAACGCCATTATGTCGCACTTGTTAAATCCGAGAGTGTGCCACACACGCTCACCCTCCTCCCCCCCCCCCCCCCCCCCCCCCCCTACCCCCACACACATGTGGCGCGGCAGCTTCCCTTTTTTATGCCTCAATAAAAATACAATACGTTACAATTGAATTGAACTCAATTGAATTTGATTGAAGTTGTAAAGCTCAGACAGGCACTGCAACTGTCTCCGTGTGTGTGAGTCAGGGAGCGAGTGAGCGAGAGCCAAATGCAATAACATGGTAGCCTACACTGGGCAAAAACCAAGTAAGCGCTAAAGATTAAAATCTTGGATTTCCTGGTATTTAGAGCACACTTTTAGGTGCTGCGGAAATATTTAAAAGTTACCAAGTTGCCAAGATTATTAACAATTATTTGATCGATTTTCAGAATAAATATTTACTATTTATAGACCTATTAGGAATATTTCAGTTTCTATCAACTGGGAATACGTATGATTTGGACTCAACTTTTAAATATCTTTATTTTCCACAAATTTCCTTCGACTTCTTTATTTTTCCGAGTGTTCTTCAAAGGACTCGGGACTCCGGATGGATAGGGCCTGCCATCGATGAGGTGTCAATGCCGGGGAACGACAAGGACAGCGACTGGCGCAGGGACAACGAGAGCGACGGGAGGACAATAATGACAGCCAAAGCTAACAACGATGATGAAAATGAGGCAGGCGATGAGGATGATGATGATACGGCCATGATATTATGCCCGTGTTGATAACGACGATGATGAAGTGTGCTTTGCTGGCTGCCATAAATACATCTTTGAAGACAAATGTATTGGTGGCGGTGGGTGACTGTCAGCCCACACACCACAGCATCCTTTTCGCCTGCAATCGAAGCCCAATCTGTGCAGATATATAACAGAGTCCTATGTATACCGTGAACACAAGCACATCATCATATTCATTTTCATATTTCGCATTCATATATTAAGGACAACGCCACCTGCTGTTTAATATGGTCCCTGATACGGCTTTGAATATATCCAATGGGTTCTCGATGAGTTATGGCAGATGAATGTAAACTAAGTAAGTTAAGAGACATCCTTGCTAGCCTACCTCTAAGGAGTTAAGGTCTAAAACTATAATAAACAAGTTGTTTAATAACTAATTAACAAAGTACATTCATAGCGATAGAATATTTCCACAGCGTCTCTACTCTATTTTCCCCGCAAATCGTGTAAAAAACTAGTAGCGTTTTTCCGCTGGACAATGCAATCTGTAGCTGCAGACCACCCAAGCTGGCTGGTTTCGATTTCTAATGCTAATAGACAAGACAGGTCGCCTGGTCGGGAAAAATCGAGGAAAATCCACCGAGAGGTGACACCTTTCGCGAGATAGAAAGACAACACACAGAGTACGGCGCACAAACGGGAAATAGATGGAATTGAAAATAAATATTAAGTGAGTGAGGCAGCAAGGGGATTTCCCCTGCGACAGAAAGGAAAGGGGTACCAAATAAAAAAAAATATTGCAAATAAACAACAGAGTACGAAACAATAAACGTGTCAAATAAATAAACAAAAGCAATTTTTGCATCTCAGTCCCGCTCTCTTTTTGCCGCTGTGGATTGGTGTTGATAACACTTTCGCTGGCGCTTGGCCAATAATGAAACTAAGGATAACGTCCCGACTTGGAAATGCCCACAAGTAACCATTGATATATAAAACAAATAACAAAAATAAAAACAGAAGCGGCTGTTGCTTAACTAGGTGGCAACCTTAAACGATCGGAGCAGGTGGGCAGCCCGGCTGTGAGATGGCTGGCTCTCTTTTCCTTTTCTCTCTGCTTCCAACATCTAAAATAGCATATTGCGGTCTCTGTTAATAAAGATAACCCTGTCCTATTGATCACATTAGGTGGCATTAACTTTTGCCTCTTCTGGAGCAGACTGCCAGCCATGCAATATACCCTTCTGTGGCGCTTATAAAATCGGTTAAAGTTGGTGGATGGGGCGTGAGCGTGTGACGCTTGTTAATCCCTCGGTGTTCATTATTTTCTTCCATTTTTTTGTACTTTTTTTTTATTTTTTGGTTTGCTCCTTCGACTGCGTCGTCCCCCCTACACATGGGTGTTGTTTGCATTGCACGCTTGGACATTTTTTAATTTCCGCTTTAAATGAAAACCACTTTCACAGGGAATAACAACAAAGACAAACGCAAACACCGGGCCTGGAATGGGACCGGGACCAGGGCCAGGGTACAAAAACCAAAATTGCCATTAAGGGTCTGGATGCAACAATTGAACGGGGTAATGGGAGTATATATGGCATATATGGCATGGGCGTTCAACGAGTTACGGCAGCGGCGGGGGAGCTGGAGCTGGAGCGAATGATTGCGAATTCTCGAAATGCAAATGCAAGTTACCAAAATGTGCATTTGTCTTGGCGCCGGTCAACCGCCCGCTGTTTGGCACGTCAATGCCAGGACACAGGACTCGCACACCGCACACTCACACTCGCAGGCTGGCACTCACTTGAAATCACAGCAGCGGCAATAATAATTGTGATGCAAATGAAGGACATCGATGTAGAAGCTTGGAAAGTTTTAAAATTTAAATTCATTTCAAATCAGCCTGGAAAGGTGTTTAAGAGTATGCCTTTAAGGCATTGCCATGTTAAACTCTCTCTCTCTCTTAGTTGACGCTCTCTGCGATCTGCATCAGTCTCCGTTTCTTTAGGAGCGAGCAATGAGAGCGCAAGAGAGAGAGAGAGAGAGAGAGAGTCAACAGTCAAGCTTAGTACGCAGACAGGCGAAAAGTGTTCCTGAGCATTGAGTCAAAACGAGAGGTCAATAGTCACCCTATCGCTCTCTCGCACTGCTTAGGAACACTTTTCGCCTGTCTGCGTACTAAGCTTCTCATGCGAGCGAGCTTAAGGCTGCAAACATAGTGCGCGCTGAAGCCGAAGATGAAGACGAAGCTGAAGACGATTTCATACAATCATACAAACACAAACACACAAAACACAAGCAAATCGTCTTCAGCTTCGTCTTCGTCTTCGTCTCAGCGCGCACTCTGTTTGCAGCCTAACAGTGGTATGTTAGCTTAACATTATTTAAACCCAAGATGAATAATTAATAATTTAAATAATATAAGAAAATAGGTAATCCTGTGGCACTATTTACTTGACCCGGTCTGTGCTGAGGCCCCCTTAATACATCAGGTGCACAATGGCACACACTTGAGCACGTCGAGCAATGCGAACGGGTTTCGGGTGAGAGAAGTCAGCCACCAAGCCAAGTCCTTGGTGCTTGGTCCTTGGTTCAGGGTCCATGCCCCACTTGGCACTCAACCCCCGATGGCTGCACAACAAGAACAGCACAACTCGATTAGTGCTGCAGTTGCTGTTGACAATGCATTTGCCTTACATGTTTAATGATGTATTTACCTAGACCAACTAAACTGAGCCCGCCTGCGAACAAAGGCCGGCAAGACTTCGGCAGCAATCGCCCCCAGAGGCAGCGGCAGAAGTGAAGATGTAGAGGGAGTGCACCGGTGCATCGTGCAGCTGGCCAGAGTTTGATTCTGATTCCGATTCCGATTCGGATTCGGATTCGGATTCTCAACAATGTGTTCGATAAAGGAAAGTGCACTGAAACCTTGAACCTTCAAAAGAGGTTAAGTTCAAAGAAGACTCTTCAGAATTTCTTTCAGAGTTCAGCAGACATCAGCAGTATTTTTAGCGGACCAGAGCAGTATTTTCAGTATTTTCAGAAGACAACAGCAGGATTTGGGGAGCCTGGCAACACTGGAGAAAGAGTGGAGCACAGCAGAGAGATCCGGCAACACCGCAGAGAGCGAAGCCAAAGCACATTATTAATTATTACTTCTGTTCTTTTCCAATATCTAAAAACTTTCAAATAAATACACATAACTTATTATTATACCTTCCAATATTTTAAGTAATAATTGTGTCCTGTGTACTTTGGCTTTGATTGCAAGCGTGCAAAATGCCAACACCTTACTGGACCGAACTGGTTCCTCTGGACACCACAGCCCATAGCATTTCGGAACTGAAAACACCAGCCCAACTCATCCCGATCTGAGTCCTTAAGCCCGAAACCCGGAAACCGAATCCCTACTCATACCAGGGCTCTTCAACAATCCGGCTGCAGTTGACGTGAATTGTTCAGCTTGAAATCTATGATTGCAGCTATAACTGCGCACACACACTAGATAGAGAGGGGTGTGGCTAGGTGGTGTGTGAGTGTGGTGTGCGGTGTGTGTGCGGTGCGGAGTGGTGCGGGGGCGAAGGCGTGGCAGCGTTAAGAGCAAGTGGACATGCATAAATTTCTGACTTGCTGCCTGCCTGCCATTTAAGTGGAAAATGGAACATTTTGAGGCCTGAGGAGGCCACAGAAGGAGCACAAAAAGGATCAGAAGTGGGAACAGGAGCAGGAGCAGGAGGAGCGGCAGGAGAAAAAGGAGCAGGACTTTAAAAAGCCATATGCCCAATATAGCGCTCGATGCACATGGCATATTGACTGTTTATTGTTTATTGAAATTGATTACCTATTTTTTGAAAAGTTTAATGGTACCATCACCTTATAAAATTTTGAAAAATCAATCAACATTTTTTTTTTTTTATATTTTCTAATATTTTGGTTTTAAATGTTTACAATTTTAATGACAAATCGGAATATACACTGCGTTTGGCTATCACTCCCTTTTTGGCAATAAGAGGCCCTTAAGAAGACCTCAAATTTTCACAATTTCTTGTTAAAAAATATAATATTTTTTTGGAAAAATTTTAGACAAAGATAGTCATAACTAAGCTAAAACAGCCTTAATATCCATTTGGAAAGCTGTTCTATGTTAGTATTTTTAAAAATAATAAATCTGCATACTCAGTTTACAAATTTAAGCAAATTTACAAATAAATTTTAAAAATTAAATAAATTTCCAAACTCACTATTCAGATTTATTAATCTAATAAAAACTAGCACAGAAAAGCTATCCCAAATGAAATATATGCAATTTTGGCTTAGTTATGCCTTTTTAAAATTAGCAAACTGGAAGGGTATGTAAGCTTCGGCTTTCCGAAGTTAGCTTCCTTGCTTGTTTTTAATAATTTTATGCAACGACTTTCCCGGTAGTCTTGAGAAAACGTTTGATTTTTCCTTTAAAACACGTTTCTGTGAGTTATTTTAAATATATCCTGGCTGTTTGCTTGGTCCTGTTTGTGTGTGTTTGTTTGCTGGTGTAAGTGCGTCTGCTGGTGTGTGTTCATGTTTGTTCGTGTGCAGCACGTTTTTATTTGCGCTCACACATTTTTCCATCTTTCGCTGCACTGTAAACAGCAGGGCGAACTCCGCTTCCGCTTCCGCCTCCGCATCCGCATCCGCATCTGCCAAGTGCCAGCACATACCAGAGACAGGAACAAGGACAGGGGCAGGGGCAGGGGCAGGGCAGCCATTTTCTAATGCAGTCCACACAGCGTCATATGCAAATAGTTTTCCCACACGCTGGCTGCAATTGAAAGTCCCGAAAAAAAAGGACGAGAAGTGAAGGAGCGCGGTGTCCAAAAACAAAAACAAGGGCTCCCAGGGATTCGGGAGGTCAGCAGGCGGCGAGAGGCAGAAGGAGCAGCATGAGCAGCAGTAGCATCAGCTGGAGATAAAGTCCAAATAAGCCGAACTCTCTGCTGGCACTCCCCAAGGAAAGGATCCTGCTGCACTCAGGAAAACGGAAATGAATATCATGTATTCTACAAATTATTCCAAAGTTTATGTTTTACTAATAATAAGTATTTTTAGTAAATATTTTTCTACGAGTAGTCTTTGTTCCTTTCTCTTTTTTTTTTTGGAGTCTCAAGAAATATTCTCGCCGTGTAATCGCTCCAAGGAGGAGAGCTACTCTAGCTTCTCTATAATTTCCCTAGCTACGGCGACTGTTTTGCCTTCATAACCAGTAAATATTTGGCTTTAAGCAAAGCGGGCCCAAAGCATTCAGTTGGCAGGAACTCGCCGCTGCTCAATCTTCATCAGGGCTGTCGTCAGTTGGCCAACTCACCTAGAGCCGTGTTGTTACCCACATCTCGACTCTCGCCTCTCGCCTCTCGCTTCTCGCTTCTCGTGGGGCATATATCCTGGATGTCCCTCGCCCCGCCGAGATTTACTTTCTATTTGCGAGGACATTAAGTTGATTATCATACGACGTCCGCCGCCGAGCCGCTCGTTCGATTTTGTGCCCAGCGATGCCATTAAGCACTCAATCAGTCTTTATCAGGTTTTGACAACGATTAACGCTTCGGGCGCCAAATGCTTTTGATGGATGGCTGACTGCGCCAGGATGCCGGATCGGATGCTAGGGATGTCCTTGCACGAAGGAAAAAGAATCTAGGACTCGATGTGATGTAATGTTCAATATACAAAAAAAAATTTATCGGCCCTTTAAATATCGTCATCACAACAATATCGATAACATTAGCCAGACATTATAAATTTGATTAAGAAAACTGTGTCTCTTGATATATCGAAATATGTGCAGTATATCGGCACTACTTTTTATGATCGATATTTGATATCCCTGCCGTGTTGAGATATCGACATATACCTGCTAGCCCTGAGGCTCAGACACCTATCTATCGACGTTCTGCCAAATTGATTTGCAACTCCCCCTCGAAGATATGTAATATCCCTTGACTCCGACTCCAACTTCAACCCCAACCTAAACCACATTAGCTTTCGGGCTTTGGCCTGGTCTTAAGTTCGTTTTGCGGTTTTGCACTCGACCAATCGATTTGCTAGTCATGGCTCATTGACTCCGACTCCCGGACCCTCAAGTTAAGGAACCCAATACCAATCCCATTCCGGAACCGAGTCCCAATCGGGGTTATTTTTTTTTTGCGGTCAGTTGTAGTGCCCGGCCGAGTTATCCTCTGTCATGTTGACGCCGTTAAATGTTTACTGCACACAAAAAAAAAAAAAAAAGGGACGAGCCACCGCCTGCCTCATCAGTTTTCAACCGAAACACGTGAGACAAGGAGCAAGCTCCTGGCAGGATTCATGCAACAAAAAAAGCTGAATGAAAAGGGCTTACAATGACGTTGGTAATCTATAAATTAGGGCTTTAGAGTTAGGAATCGATCATGAACTTAAATATAAAGAAAATCATTTTCTTAATATTTCAAACCCAAATTATAATCCATAACTCTCCCATCATACATATTATCCTATTATTTTCTCAATAAAAAAGGGCATCGATTGCCTTTTGGCTTTGATTTTCCACATTTCGCCACGCATTGCCTTGACTTAATGGCATTTTCAGGTTTTGCGTGTTTAGTTAACATTAAAACGCAGCCAAATTAATTAATTAAAGCGCTTCGAGCCACAATTCGAACGCACACACAGACCCACGCACACACACGCAGTTACAAAAATTCAATAAATTTCAATTAGGAAACAAAGGACGTTTAATTGTTCGGGGACCAAAGAATGCAATTCGAAATGCAGGCAAAAACAAAAATATAACCAAATTCAATTATCATAAGTAAATAATAGAAATTTAACGCTCTCTCTCTCTTTCTCTGTCTCTATATTTTAATTATGCCAATAAAACTATAGCAATGGCTGGCTTTAATCCTTTCACTGCCCTTGCCTTTACCCAATACATTTATTTCGGGGGCCCAGTCCTTCACAAAGTTTCCGCGTGCCTTGTCCTGGCTTGTGTTTTTAACGACTTGCCTTGGAGTCAAATATGGAACAGAGCAATAAAAATATGGCCCGGCGAAGAAGACATTACATCATGGCTGTGTTTTCGAGGGTTGAGAGATTACGAAAGCCCTCGCAAGTCATTAGCATTCTAAAAGGTTTTCGTGGTCTATTCGGGCGGCGAACATCCTCGGAATATCATCATCATCCCCGTCGCAGCCATTTTCATTATCCTGTTTCGCTTCTCAAGGTGTGTTTCTTCGCTCAGATTGGAGAAATCGTGAAACGAGGACACACAAACGGAGATACAGCTACGGATACCGATACTCATAATCAGATATGATGAAAAATCATGGGAAAAATAAGAACAATAGTTCGGAATACAGAAGAAATTAACATTTTAAATTAATATATTCTTAGGGACTTTCACGGATTTCTTAGAACTAAGTAGTTCCTCAAATTTATTAAATACAACATGAATATATAAATAAATCTAAAGCCTCCAAGTTCCAAGGACTTGTTCTCTACCCAAAAAGGACGAATGCCCAGCACTCACACATATACAGGACATAGGACACAGGCACAAATCCCGCTGATGTCATTTCATTAGTTTCATAAATATTTATTCGATTTGTTATTGTTGTTGCTGGCTGCTTGTCGCTTTTATCCATAATTTATCAATGTAAGCTGCAACATTTTCAGCGTCGTCTTGCCGGCGTCCTTGCCACTGCCTCTGCCACACCCCCACTCCCATTCCACCCCCCGCCACTGACATTCTCGTTGACAATTTTCTAATCCAATTGATTTGTGCTGCGGGCCACGACCACTCCGGCCCCTCCTTTCTGCTCATCCATAACTTGGACAGCCGCAACGCGCGCTGTTTATCTTCCCGAATATAAAAATATATACCCAGATGGATGTGGACTTGGAGAAAGCAGGGGTACCTTAAGTGTTAACTATAATCGGTTAAGAAATATCAGGAAAATCAACTTTAAATAACATTAATAACACTACAGAATGAATTCTCAGTAAATAAAAAATTATGCTGCTGGTATATGATAATATCATTGATTTATTGCTAAAACTTGTTGGGAATTATAGGGCAAGAGATAGCTTAAATTAAAAAGGGACTCGAAAGAAGTCGTATTCATATAATAAGTTGCGAAACATCCAGAAATTGTCCAGCACAAACTTGATTACGGTATTTTCTTTCATTTATTTCTGAAACAAGTTGGGAATTATAGTAGAAAATATAGCTAAAATCTAATGGAGACTTGATAAAAAGAGGACTCTTACTGAAAGTAAGGAACTATAAAAAAGGAGTACTATAGAACTCGCTTGATTATGGTAATTTCATTTATTCTCTGCCAGAACCGATTGGGAATTATAAGGAAAATATACTTTCAATCAACTCTAATAAACAGTTAAAAAAGACCAAGAATATATATTCGAAGCCTCAAAAAATTAATTATTTCACTGATTTTTCACTAGAACCATTTGGGAATTATAGGGAAAAATATTGCTAAAATCAGAGGAAAACTTATAAAATCTAAGATTCTTTTTATCATTAAAATACTATCAAGAAAATATATTAAAAACTAAAACAATATAATCCATTATCCCCTTTATTTTGGTAATTTCATAGATTCTTTAACACAACTATTTGTGAATTGCATTAAAAGTGTAATAATAATAAATGAACTATGGTTTTGATCACATATTCTGCTTAGTGTAAAAATATAAGTATATGTATGTTGATATTTGCGCGTAAACCAAGGAGGGTGTTTTGGGTATTTTATTTATGTTATGTACTTTTGTAAATTTGTTATGAATTCTTTTTGTTGTTATTATTATTTATTTATTATTTTTCTTCCTCTCTTGTCGCATTAGGAATGCAAAATTGCCTCGCACACACGCACAGCACACACAGAGCACACACGCATTCCATTGCAATGGCGCATAAATACATGTATTTTATTTGTGCCATTCCATGTTGCATATTTATTGGCGTGATTGTAGTTCGCATAACCGGAGGACATCAGCCATCCATCTGGCAGGAGTCCCAGTCCCCAGTTCCCAATTCTAGGAATTCCCATTCCTGTTACCGAAACCCACCCACCGAAGGGCAAACACTAGCCTGATTGCTGTGACAGGGCCACATTTATTAGCTCCAATATTATGGCAAGTCAGGCACAAGAGATGGAAATGATTTTCCCACTCCCACTGGCCCCCGCCTTCTCCCTCGCCATCTCCTTGTCCTTATGGCATGTCCTAGTAATTATCCAAACAATAAACAAATGTGTGTGTGTGGTGGTGGTAGATAGTGATCATTGACTAAAATGCATTCACATCCCGCAAAGTCATTAAAATCACATTTAATAAGGTTACGGACGAGAATCGGAAGCAGTTGCAGTTGGTCGAAGTGCTTGATATTTCCTTTTCAACTTGATTAATTTAGAAATATTATTAACAAATTACTTAAGGCTTTATAATAGAAATTTAGGCCAACCAAAGAAGCCTTAGAGCACAAACTACTAATTATTTAATCGTAGCAGCTTTAGCTTACCAATTATTAGGTTAAGTTATTAACTCAAAATTTGGCTTTAAGCCACTGTGCCCAAACTTAATTTTAGTTTGGCAGTCATTGCCAGTAATTAGAGTCCTGCATTTGAATTGAATTTCGGGCCCGGCCTGGTCGCAAAGTTTGTTCCCACATCACCAGGTTTTAGGTTCTAGGTTTCAGGTTCCAGGATCATTATTTACGTTTCAATTGAATGACTGATGGCTGCTCGATGGGAACTTGACCGGCACATAATTCGGTTTTAATCTATTAATTAAGCACTTTGATTTTGTCCATTGTCCTGCATATAGCATAGACATATAATCTAAAGAAATAATGCGCTCGATTATTGGGGTTAATTTGCTGATTGGAGCCCGCATGGGCTCGCACATGGCGCGCGGGCTTAATTCCGGGGGAATTGCGAGGCCTGCGGCCACCAACCAAGTCAGTCGAATTATCAAGATTGCTCAATTAGTCAATCAATATGGCGCAAATTGAATATCCGACATTCAAGCACTTCGGTCACCTATACTCGCCTGTCGGCATTAA
Source organism: Drosophila auraria (assembly GCA_008042615.1). Classification (NCBI taxonomy): domain Eukaryota; kingdom Metazoa; phylum Arthropoda; class Insecta; order Diptera; family Drosophilidae; genus Drosophila; species Drosophila auraria. The sequence continues at coordinate 12,685 of VNJW01013916.1, read as the reverse complement.
TGACAGTTTGCCGACTTTGGTGGTCAGTAATGTCCATAATCCAGCGGTTCAAGGAGGACACCACCCCATTTATTCTATGATATTCGATACTCGTAGAATATTTAATCGAATTACAAATAAAAAAAGGGTTTACTTAGAAGGTAGAGTTGTCCGGTATGCGAAAATCTGGTCCAAATTAATGAAAACTTAATGAAACGAATGCCATCGATTGTGATTGGGGGAAAAAGAACTCGCTTTGCTCGCTCTGATTGCTAGGAAACATGCCCAGCGAACCAAAGCTAATTGTTTTGTCTGGCTTAACTTCTTATTCCCGGCGTATGGCGTCGTCCAGCTCCATGGACTCATCTTGAATCCCAGTCGATGGCCAGCCATTGCCCGTTGCCCGTAACCCCTTGACGTACGGAATGGCCTGTTGGAGGAGCCGTAATCAGTAACCCGTAATCATTTCGAATGGTCCATCGTTGTTGGCATTAAAGCGGAGGAAACGAGGAGGAGAAAAAGAGGAGCATACTCCACGTGACCACTCCTCACTCTGTCTCCCTCTCTCTGGGATCCTTCCATGGACTCCTGTTGGACTCCGGGGCCAAAACAAACTGCGGCAGTTGGTCGAGAGCGGTTGCAGTCGCCAGTTCAGTCGAACCAAGTTCATTATTTGCGCTACGTGACCTGCAGGCAGCATTTGCCGAAACTCCCTCCCACCAGTGCCCACCGCTCGACGACCGATGCCCACTGACCTCTGACCCTCGGAGTTTCAGCCCCCGAAACAATCCCCTCCGATCATCCAACTCCTCGAAAGGCGTTGCAACTCCATAATTGGGGTGTTGTATGTGCTAGAACTACACTTTTCTCATATTTCTTCCTCAAATCGAAACAAAAATGGGAATAGCTTGTCTTCTGTAAGCAAAATGCAATGGTTACACTTGTTCTGCATTTATGCATTTATCGAGAATCAAAAGAAATTATTCAAAAAAAATCAAAAGATATTTGATCGGTTTTTAGAGCAGAAGGGGAAAGGATCTTACAAATCAAATCATCAAGAAAATAGTAAATACTCAAAAAATGTGAGAATATTTAGGAAAATCTATACTCCTTGTTTATTTTATAAAGAAATATTCCAATTAGCTTGTAAACTGTCATCAAACTCAGTATATATTATTAATTAGTATTAAAAAGAGCTTTTTGATTAACTTTTAGGTATTTTCAACAAAAGAAGCAAACGGGCACACCAAGCCCTGCGACACCGATTGAGTGGAGCGCTTGGTAAAGTGCTGGACTGGGATGCTGACTGTCCGGGGTTCGAGTCCGAGTCGAGTCCTAACATTTTGATCCATAATAATATACAAACAGTTTATCTTCACACAAACAATTTAAAATATTCGATTTCAGAAGCAATTCAAAGTTAAGTCTGCGTTCCTTATGCTCAAGAAAAGGTGAAATTAAAAACAAAATCAGTTTAACAAGTATGCTTTTTTCCCTGTGTAGCAGTAGTAAGTGCAAACGGAGTGTGGCTTGTATTTTGGAGATGCTACCACACGCCCCCTTTCACCTGGCCCCGCCCACTCCCAAAGGACAAAAAAAATGGAAAAAGGAGATGCGGCGGAAAGTAAAAACCGCAAAGTTTTTAGCCAGCGCATAAATCATCGGCTTCTTTTGTTTTCACTTCCAGCGATGGACAAACAGCAGCGACTCGGCGGTGGTCATAAAATTAAGACGACACCTGCTGCCACGCCTCCGCCTGCCCACTTTTTACAGCTGTCCTCAACCATTAAAGTCCCTCCCGATCGGAGGTGATTTAAAGCTTATTTCTGTCATCAACTTGACTGATTTTGTTTGCCATTAATATTCAGCGGAGAAAGAACTAAAAACTAAATAAATTATTAATAATTACAATTTAATTTGATGAATAAAATAGGAGAAATAATAAATTAGTAAAGTCAAGCGAGTGAAATTCGATGCCAGCTTTTCCTTGCAATTTTCCGCGATTTGACTTTGATTGTCGAGTGTCGCCTGTCGCCTGTCGCTCGGCTGTCATGTTGGTCTTAGTCTCATTTGGGCCTTCCCTCATTTGGGTTTTTCCCCTCCGCTCGTCACGCCAACACCTGCCTCCGCCCCCCTCCATCCCTTTTTTGGCCAAAAACACCAAGAAGCCAAAAACCAAACACGTAGCCCCGAGTGCGGGCACGAAAAGTAAAAGTTAATACGATATTCATGAGCTGCTAAGCGCAGATGTGACTCGCATTGTGATACCGTATCCGTTACAGTTACAGCGCCTGAGACACTGATCAAAAATATATGTATAGTCTATAAAGCAAATTCATTTTTAAGGAAAATCTAAAAAATAATGGGAAATATGAGGGAAAACTGAGGGAAATCAAAACCGAAACAAAGTTCTTACTTCAGAAAAAAAGAAATCTGTTTAAAATTATGAATCAAATAAGTGATTTAGGGGAGCCTTTATTTTTAAAAGCTTTAACTTAAAATACTTAAAAAATAAGGTGATTTTCACAAACAATAAATAATGAGAATATATTACAAATAAATTACCAAAAGAATAATCAGACTCTCCTTTTTTTCTCTGTGCACAAATACAGTTAAATAGAGATACAATGCCGTTACAGCAGAGAGCGAGATGTCCTTCCCGCCAGGACTCTCTCCTCTCGCCCTTCTCCCCCTCGGAGGCTGAAGTTTAATTAATTATTTAATTTTAAGCACTTGAGCGCACCGAGCGACGATGGTGAGACGATGGCTTGGGATTAACTTAATAATATATGAGCCGTGTGAGCGAGTGGCCATGTCCTGCTGCCGCTGCTGCTGCTCCTGCTGCTGCTGCTGCTGCTGTTGTGTGTCCTGTGTCCTGTGTTCTGTGTCCTTGTTGGCCTGACCGCTTGGCCGCTTCAGTTAATGCAGACTAATGAGACATTGTGGAACGAATTAATTTCACGCATGATTAACACATCAAATGCCAGCCAAGAGCCAAGCCAAGGCGGCTGCCTTCTCTCCTGCCCTGTTACCCAGGACTCCCTTCAAAAAGGACATTAGTGGCGAAATTGCGGGGCAGAAACTTTTGCAGTTCTTGGCGCTGTCAGTTGCCACATTAACCCAGTTCCCAGCTCACCAGATAACACGGAAGTGCAAGTGTCATCCTGCCATTGCAGAGTGCACAGGACCTGGGGTCCTAGAGCTCCCGAGTCCCGGGCGTTGCAAAAACATTTTTCCTACGCCGCATAAAAACATGGAAAATCATGAAAATATGCATATACACATGGGGGAATGTGCTTTAACTATAAGCTTGTTGTATGTAGTTGCAGTCGCAAGTAAGTGTGTGCGAGCGAGTGTTTTTCTATGCCCTGCAACTCATAAAATGCCGCAAGGTGAGGCATGTCAGTTGCGGCAGGATCTATGTTTCTGGTTTTTTATAAAAAAAAAAAATATTACACAAATGATTCTAGGGTTTTGAAATCCCTTAAATATGTGTCTAAAAGTATGCAATAAAATGATTCAGCTAACAAATCCACAGTACATTTTAATTTTTTTCTAATTTTCAGTTGATTCCACTGATTGAATTACTAAAAACTATAGAAGGGACTTATAGTTAATCTTTGAAATCCCTTCAAAATGTGTTTAAAAGTATGCAATAAAATGTTTGAGCTAACAAATCCACTGTACATTTTAATTTTATTATAATTTTCAGTTGATTTCATTAATCGAATTACTAAAAACTATAGATGGAAGTTATATTTAAATCTCGAGGGTTTTGAAGTCCCTTAAAAATGTGTCTAAAAGTATGCCATAAAGTGTTTGAGCTAACAAATCCAGTCTAGTTTTCAGTATATTCCATATAATTACTAGAAACTATAGAAGGCTGTTTAAGCTCAACTTTATATAGGAGAGTTCCAGGTAAAACAGCATTGCGTTGATTCAAAGCCAGGTAATCAGGGTAGCGCACTTCCAGGCAGGTGTAGCTCAAGAAGAACCGAGTGAGAGTAGGTGGGCTTAGCCGTCAAGCCGCCTAAAGGTCGTCGCCGTACGGCGAGAGGGATAAATGCCAAATGCTCTGGCGCGCGCCAAAGCGAACAAATCTGCTCGTATTTAATTATGTAAGTAAGGCTACTCGTCGACGGGCCTTAAATTAGCATATTCGCATGCGACTTGTGGCTTATGTGGCTCATGGCTTATGTGGGAATTAAAGCGGCTCGAAACAGTCCTCGAAACAGGGCTCGAACCTCTGTTAATAAGAAATCAAATGGCCAATGGCAAATATTCAATAAATTTGGCTTTAGTAGTCACGTGCGCGGCGAAGTGCGAACACGTACACAGCTCGGTGCAACTGATGCCAGGATGCCAAGGATGCGAAGGATGCGAAGGATGCCAGGAGCCAGGAACCCCGATCCCCGATCCCCGATGCCCGATCCTGGGATCCTGTCTACGTGGTCCTTGGGCCATGGGCCTTGGGCCAGGTGCAAAGGTCGTGAAAAGTGGGCGGCACATCAATTGCTGTCTCTGCCAACTGGCCAACTGACTGGCCAAAGGTGCACGCAGCGAAAAGAAGAGGCGTGTTTAGTATTTGATAAATATAATATTACATATTAATAAATACATCAATATATAAATATTAAATGAATATAAATATAAATAAATGTTGTATAAATTAATTAAGACATTAAGTTCGAACTAGAATCCTAAAACATTAACGCACTTGACGCTTTCTTTTGGGAAAGATCTTTTCTCTCCCGCTTTCTCTACGCTCTTTTTACGCTTTGACTGCAATGTACAAGCCATACCGAAGGAGAGAGTTGCTTTATAGCTTATCTCTTAGAGAGCTCCCATTTTTTCTTTATTTCGGAAAGATCTTTTCTCTCCCGCTTTCTCTACGCTCTTTCTACGCTTTGCCTGCAATGTACAAGCCATACCGAACGAGAGAGTTGATTTTTGGCTGCTTCCTGATAGAGCTTCTCACTTTTTCTTTCTTTTTGAAAAGATCTTTTCTCTCCCGCTTTCTCTACGCTCTTTCTACGCCTTGCCTGCAATGTACAAGCCATAACGAACGAGAGAGTTGTTTTATAGCTGCACTCTGAGAGAGCTCCTATTTTTTCTCTATTTTTGGAATGATATTTTCTCTCACTCTTTCTCTTCCAAGCCTTGCCTGCAATGTACAAGCCACAACGAACGAGAGTGTCCCAGTTTTTCTCTCCGAACACAATCAAGAGGCATTTCAAGAGAAACATATGAACAATTTTTACTGCGAGAGAATTCTTATAATTGTAATTATACTTTGAACATCTTTTCTCGCCGTGCAGCTAACTGGCCAATAGACAATTCCCAGCTTTTCGACAGCACGTGCGGCCAAGAAGTTGAGGACGATTGAAATTGCTGGTGGCAAGTGGATAAGTGGACATTAATCAAAATAAATATGAGAAACGTGCTGAAATACGAGAGCTCACACGTGAGCGCGATGTCCTTGGCAAGCTCTCTCTATCTCTATCTCTATCTCTGTATCCCGAGGAGCCTCTCCTAATGAGGTCCAGGTTCAGGTCTCTTAAATATCAAGATATATACACTCTGCTGCAATTAGTGACCTCATGTGCCTGTTTCGGGCTGTCAGTGGACATTTCCCTTTCGATTATCCACGCATCACTGGGCACATGTCGCATTAAAATTCAAAACACACAGAAACACACAGAACACACAGTGTGCCATAAACACCCACGAAATACATCAAAGTTCACATCGCATCGCATTAGGCTGTAACTTTTCGGCTCAACTTCCAAGCAAATTATGCATGAGAAATTCAATTTGCATTTATTTTGCAATAATTTCATATCAACATCAGCCGCAACAACAACATTTACTTTTTCCCCTTTGCGAAAAATGACATAAATAAACGCAGATGCCCTGCCAAAAGGGGTCTCTGGGGTTTAAAGTTTAGTTAAAAAATTAAATTCAATTATATTAAATATAAAATAATACATAAACACATTTAAGGAAACCAGAAATATATTTTTGAATCTTCTCAAAAACGTATCTCAGAGCAGGGCATCAGAGAAGAGGAGTCTCCCCAAAAAAAAACTTAAAAAAACAGAGCAACGGCAGGGGAAAAAAGAAAACTTTTTCAATATTTTACGAATCAGGTGTTTCCTGTCGAAGTTTCCGCTTAAGGACACGCACACGACGGGCACAATGGCCCGAAAATGCCACAAGGCGGCGGCGGCGGGACGAAGGCCCGAAAGAATAAAATTTAATGAAATGTAACTGGATAGCAAGGACCTGGCCTACAGCTGGCCCACAGCCGGCCTTCTCCTCCGGAAAAGCCCAGACAGACAGAGAGGCAGAGAGACAGGCAGGTAGGATGTCAAAAAGCCTATTTAGCATATATTTACTGGCAAATGGAAACGGAAACCGTACCGTGCCGTTCGTGGCAACTTTGGCCAAGAAATCCTTTTCCCTTTCACGGGGGATCCCCAGCAGCCGCTGTCATTTGAAATATTATAAATCATGTGCTACATTAGCCAAGCATCGGCTCTTGTGGCTTCTGCAAATTTCCACAAAATTTATAGAACAAACACAAACAGCTGAGGGAGGAGTCGGAGGCATCGCAGGATCCCAAGGAATGCCAAACACCCAGCGGAAATGAAGTTCATTGACGCAGCAAACTCTGGCCAAGAAAGTTGGACGGCAAAAAATAACGAAAGGGTATCATAAAATCAAAGATGTTAAGCTGCCGGATTTATAGATTAATAAGGAATAAAATGTTGTTTAAAACAAAGCAAAATACTAACATAAATATTAATTAAAGAATTAAGGGAACATCAATTAATAAACATACTTTTCTTCGTTGAAATCAACATTAAAAGGTTGTGATTTATAAACCTTCCTCTTGCCACTTGAAGAGCATTTAATATTCGATCTTGAAACTCTTAAAATCATATACATATGTTTAGCAGCGGATTTAAATATTTATAAGGAGTTAAATGTTCTTTAAAAAGTAAGTAAATTTCTGACGCATATATTAATTATTAAATTAAGGGAAAAGTAATTAAAATAAACAATGAATAATCCTAGCTTTCATCGTTGATATCTCCATAAAAAGGCTATGATTTATACCCTTCCTCTTGCCACTTGAATATCACTAAATATTCGTTATTAAATTTCTTAAATTCATAATAATTTTTATGCTGGATTCATAATTTAGTAAAGAATTCAACGTTGTTTACTGAAGATTACAAATTACCAACCAAACTAACATAAATAAATTAAGAGAAAGTAATTAAAATAAAAAATTCCTCTTGCCACTTGAAGAGCATTTATTAGTCGATCCTTATCCCTTTTACTTGTATTTATTTTCATCATTTTTAGCTGTTTTTTTGAAGCACGCATTTGCAGCGGCGTCGCTTGGCGTCACCTCCTTGATTTTGCCGCCCATTTTCCTGGCCCCACTTCGTGCACTCTTGTCACGCCAGGCACGGCCAGCAACTGCAATTCAATTGTTGCTCAACAACGCCTCGTCCGGATTCCCCCAGACCCCAGGTCCTTGGACAAATGTTTGAACTTCTTTTCCCCGACAGCAATTTGCGGCGAAAATTGTGATTTGTTGAGGAAAGCTGAGGCGCCCGCGCGCGATTTCCATCAGCTGTCGTCGTCGTCATCGCCATCGTCGTCGTCGTCTTCATCGTCATCGCTCCCAGTCCTGAGTCCTGAGTCCTGCGTCCTTTGGCAGCTTTGCATTTTGTTCAGATACTTATCACACAGTTTTGGCAAAATGCTGCACAAAGTTTTGCTTAATAGCCTGGAAGTTTTTAATGAAATGCTTTCGTTTCGCCAGAGCCACAGTCACAGTCACAGAGCCATTCAGCTATTCCATTGCTCTGCGATTTCGGTTTTGGGTTTTCGTTTTTCGTTATTCATTTTTCCGCCTTTCCATTGGTTTTTCTTCATCTATTTTTCCTATATATATTCCTTCGCTTTTGCCTTGGCGCATCGCATCGCAGCTTTAAGACGGAATGACCCTCATCAAGTCGAGGGCGAGATGGAAATTCCATTTTGGAGACAAACAAAAAGGTGAAATGTCACACTCACATTTTTGCTTTATTAAAATAATACTGCTGCTGCCTTGGACAAAAGGGAAATTCTTGGCCCTCCTTTCTTTTCTTTTGTTTTTTTTCCTCTCTCGGTTTCCCTTCGATTGCCATGGGTTTTTCCTTTTCCCCACTGACAGCTGTCCGGTGTTTTGCGGGGGCCTAAAACTATCCCGGCCAAAGATTAAATGTTTACCAGGGGAAAGGGGGAGGGGACGAGGACCAAGAAAATTAATTTGCCCCGGCATTAAGTTTGATTTTAATAAAGTGGCCCGCCGGGCAGAAAGGATTCCTCGACCGGCTGCTATTGTTGTTTTTGACCGGAAGGATCCACAAACTTAATAAACTGGCCCCTGTCCGCTGTGTGTGTGTCCCACTCCAGCGAGAGTCCTGCCAGTCCTGCAAAGGACTCCATTTGCCCCAGAGCATTTGTCATTCGCGCTAAGTACTCTTGGCTTCGCCCATCATTTTTTATTTGCCGGGCAAACATGACAGCAAACATTAATTTTGCCAGCGCCACGCGGTAATTAAAAGCGAAAGTGTTTGACGCCCGGAAAAAAACTTCAGTCTAGGGGTAAGGGTAAGGGTAAGGGTCAAGGAAGATTGAAATAAGAGGATAACAGCTTGAAATTGGCTTAAAAATATATATATCGTTTTTTTATCGATACTTATTTCGATAACTTTGAAAAAATTGACTGATTCCTAAATATTTAGCTTGGCTTATTTGATTTTAAAAAATACTTGTCAATAATAAAGGATATTTTCCAGCTGATTGTTAAAAATACCAATGATATTGCAACGATATGATGTTGCTGAGTTTTCGATAGTTTTCGATAGTTCTCGATTTATTTGCTAGATTCTGTTATTTTTTCCCCAAGAAAATATAATCCGAAAAATACTCATTTAAATTTTCCTATTCAATAATAATCGATAATATCTACTGTGAATCGGCTATAAAATACAATCCATAATATATCAATACTTTCTCGTTCGACACGATAGCTTTCGATATTATTTTCGATATTTGTACATCCCATATGAAACAGAATCCCACAAATACACATTAAAAATATCTTGTTCATTAATAATTACTATTTTCTATTTTTTATCAGACTTAAAATATCATTAATACTATATCGATACGCTTTTTTTCAGAACGATAGCCTTCGATATGCAAGCTATCGTTATCTTCGAATAGTCTGCACATCGCCAAAACCGAATCCCAGTAGAAATGAAAATGAAAGTGCGAAAAAAGTCGCATACCCAGCAATTGAGGAGACACTTCTTTGGCCCTGTGCCCCTCAGCGAATTTATGATGGTCCCATTAATTACGGCCCAAGGCGGCAAAGGACCCTCGAAGCCGGCAATTAAATGACACGCAAATCAACATAAATTGCAGGCATTGTTAGCTCCATATGGAGGCCAAAGGCCACCCATAGACTAAGCGAAAAAATTGGCACGCGCCAAGATAGAGATCCCGAAATATCTCTGGATCTGGACTTTTTTGTTCACACTGCAGATAGTGTGTGGCCATGGGCATTGCCAATTTGCCGGTTGGACGATTTTTTATGGCCCTGGGCATGGGAAATTCATTAATTCGGTCCAATGTCGACGACTGTTTTGGCAAGTTTTCTAATTAAAACAACAAACAAATGGGCAGCCAGGATAACAGATAACAATACATATGGAAATCAAACGGAGGCGGCGGGGTATTCCCCCGTTTTTAAGCCAATTCCGTTACCCATTCCCCCGCCTGCCAAGCCTCTGTGTGATGGCCGGAAACTGTCTGGCAAGATGCTAATTCGGTTAAAAACTTTTGTCGTCAAGTTTGCAGCAAAACCGAACCGAACCAAGCCCCGCGTGGCCGTCCCTCGCATCTGTCAGTTATCCTGGCATAAACTTGGTTTAATTCTCGTCCTCGCATTGTTTGGCGGCGCATGCAAATGGAATCAGGACCGGGACCGGGACCGGGACCAGGAACAGAAGCCAACTCCATCAGCATCTTCATGTGGTATGCATCAGTTTGTCCAAAAATTGTTTCGCAAATATGCGCGGCTTCATTTCTATTTTTGGTTTAATTTTTTTTTTTAATCTTGTGGAGGAATATTCCCAGCAAAATGCCTGACAATTATCCCACAAAATAGAAAATTAAACTAAATGTAGCGAATTGATTCGGTTTTATTTCCCTTCCATTGGCAAGTAATGAAAAGGAAATAATTGCCGCCAATAAGAACTAGCTTTAGTTCTGTCTGGAATTTGTAAAGTTCATCAGGAAAGTTATACAAAATTCCTTAAGTTAAATGAAATGGTAAGAGAAAGAAACTTTCTTTAAATATCCACAAAAATATGATTCTTTAAGCCTCTTGTTTTTAAAGTCCCCATATTCCATTCCGTTTCACATGGATTGAGTTCACAGCCGCCGAGTCAAGGACAGACAACAAACAGGACTCGAACTCGGACTTGGTTCGGTTTGGTTCTGGATCGGAACGCATATTTACGCATTAATCAATGGGGCAAACACGGCTAGAAGAGCGAATAAAAATGGATGAGGGAATGGCAATGGCCAAGAAGGCAAACAAACAGGTAGGCCACCTCTCCTTGGCAGACATCCTCCTCCTCAGTCCTGTCTCATTTCCATTTTGATCCTAAGCTCCTTGCCCTGGCCCATTCATCTGGAAATCGAGTGCGGTTTTCCGTTTGCTCGAAATAAAAACAAGAAGGAAAGGCCATAAGGCAACGCACCGACTATGGGATACCCGGTCTTGACAGTATTTTTAAGAAATTTAATAAAATGGTGACTAAAATATTATTTTATTCTAAAATAAATTCTTCTTCTTTTGTATTCTTCCAAAATCAGGCTATAGTTGCCATATATATAGTTCCTGAATTTAGAAACTCATCATCTTAAAGGAACAAATATATCCCAGGAATATACTCCAGGATTACCACTGAGGAGGGTGTGGCATGGCACTGGGGCTGATGCAAGGCGCGTGGCGCCTCGGGACAAGGGCGCCATAATGATATGAGTCACTGACTCAACAACGACAACGACGTCGTCTTCCAGGGCACTATGGGGAAAATGACCACTTTATCTGGCATTTATTATTGTGAGTAAACCAAAAGAGATTTTTCACTGCGGTTTTTTTTATTATGTTGTTATAGACCATAAGAACCTATTTTAGAAAAATGGGCGTGTCAACGCCCCTTTTGCCCAAAAAATCGAAAAAATAATATTTTACATGCATTTTTAGATATTAACTTTTCAAATTCAGTAACCTCTACGTGCTTACGTTGTAGATAGGAGTTTCGCCACGCCCCCTCCCGCCCTAAAAATTGTGAAAACCCAGTTTTTAATTAATTTTCTTTATTTTCATCATTTTCTTCATTTTCCAGCTCGAAGTTTTCAAGAAAAAATATACTGTTGTCTTCAAGCTCATCTTGTTCTGAAAAATCACTTATGTATTCGTGCTCACACGAGAGCAGCTGGATAACCTCAATGGGAAGGGAAAGATTTTTATGTTTTTTTATGCGTCGCGATAAATTTAGGGAAGAAATCACTGGATCTGATGTATCCAAAGCTCGTTTAAACACATCGCCTAAAGATTCAAATCGACTGTGCTTTCTGGAGTGATGAAGTCTATCCGATTTATAAATTTTGGATAACATCTTTTTGAAGTGTCACAATCCGAAAAGCTGTGTGTTCCAAAAGGTCTTGCAGAGAGACCTTGGCTACAGTCTCTGATACATTGATTTTGCCTGGTCTGCATTGCTTCTTTTGCTCTGCCACATTTTTATAAATTGGGTAGATATCCACATTTCTTTTACGAATGTCATCTCGGATAGAACAGTACTGCTCCTTGGTCAATCCTTGATCCAAAATTAATGCCAACGCTTCGTCTTTGGACGCACTTATAGGCTGATCAACGGGCTTTGTCAATCCTTCTCTGACTTGCTTGGCTTTTTCCGGGGTACTTCCTAGTATTTGAAGAACTGCAGCAAGATCATGTAGTCCTTGTTTCCGGGCAGCTGCGGTTGCTGCATGTACTAGCAAAAAAACATCGTCCCCTTGGAATTTGGAAAGTTCCGCTGCTTGCAGTCTTTGAGCCCTTTCGCCTTTCGATTCAAATGGAAGTAGTGGTCGTCCAACTGGTCTGTTACTTTTTTTTAAAGGCAAAGTTGTGTTGCCTTTCATCCATGTGGAATGTTTTGTTTCGAAGTTCTTATAAGAGCTATGACATTTAAGCCAGTTGTAATACAAATTGTTGCAAAATTGGTGACTTTTATGTTTTAAAATATTATCATCCACATTATTGCACGCATGCAGTTCAAAATATCTTTGAACGGCCTTCTCTCGCTCGTGCCGGCCCCTCTCGCTATTCCACACTGCAAACAAGTCGACGTTGGAAAAAGTGAGGTTACCTAATAAAAATGCAAATTCCGCCAAAATATGGAAAAATATGACATTAGGACCAATTCCTGTAAACTCAGAATTGACAACGCTACAACAATCACTTGGACAAACACTTAAACAATTCTAAACTCTCTTAGATAATCCTTTCCAAAGTTGAAATTTGTTTCTAAAAATTCAGCTAAGGAAGCTCTTAGAAAACTGC
>VNJW01013903.1:0-46480 GCA_008042615.1 Drosophila auraria | reverse complement strand
ACTTCCGCGACACTTCCGCGACACTTCCGCGACACTTCCGCGACACTTCCGCGACACTTCCGCGATACTTCCGCGATACTTCCGCGACACTTCCGCGATACTTCCGCGACACTTCCGCGACACTTCCGCGATACTTCCGCGACACTTCCGCGATTGGTAACTCTAGCACCTATAGTCTCTGAGTTCTGTTGTTATATACGGACGGACAGACGGAGATGCCTTCTTCTGCCTGTTGCATACATTCTTAATTGGCACTAACTTATAATACCCTTGTACCCTATGGGTACCGGTAAATTGATTGTACATAATTTAAATTTTAATGGCAATTCGGAAAAAATATCAGAGGCTAACAAGAAAACATCAAATTAGCGCATTTTTGGTGTATGAAAATCTTTTGAAAGATGTGATATCTTTTTTGGACAAACAAGGAATCTAGCTTCGGTAAGCCGAAGTCTGCAATGGGATTATTGAAAATGGATTAATTTTGCTAAACTTAATAGACAACATCGAAACTTTTAAATTTTTACAACATTTACCTGGAAATTTTAATGTAATTTTACATGTAAAATTTTTCACTTTCATACAAATCAACCGGCCGACGAAAATCGCCAGAGTCTTTTGTTTTGGATAACATTCAAAGATTAAAATATTAAATATTTTCTTTCTTTTATATTTTTATTAATGTAAAGGGCTCCCCATTCGAGACAATGCCACGTTTACGTGTCCTTTCCATGCGGAACAACCAACTGAGGAGCATCAAGGAGAGAACCTTCCGAAACCTTAGAGGAAACATAGCCATTTTAGATGTTGATGGTAAGATCTCCCTAGGAACTTAAAAAACATATAATTTGTGATTATTATTATTAACTATTAATCATTCCCCTGCATTCCAGGCAATCCCATCGATTGCAACTGCGAGATGCAGTGGCTCTCCGTTTGGCTGCAGGAGACAAACTTCCCGTATCCGGGACCCAAGTGCCAGGATGGACGCCTCTTAAGAGCAGCGCGCATGGAAAGGAGTCTGTGTGTGGGTGCGGATGTGTTCGGTAACGAAAGGACCAACGAAGGCAATCAGTTGCCACTTCTCAACGAGCATGGTGATGTCTTTCAGCGGGATTTGCCCGAGGATTTCAATGACGAGTGCGAGGCGGTTGAGGGCACGAGACTGCCTGGCGATCGCCCTTTGGTGGGTGAGAGCGAGTACTTTTACGATCAGTATGTGGACGCCACCGAGGCACCAGACACCACCAACGCCGTGATCAGCACCTCGCAGCGGCCCAAGCCAAATCCCACGCTGAACAGCAACTTAGACCTGAACAATACGATTCTGCACACCAAGTACTTCGATCGGAAACCGCAGCCGGGCTCCGGATCTCCCTTCACCTTCTTCGGCTATCCCCTGCCCAGTGTGAGCTTGGGTCGCTTCTTTGGCTTTGGGGACCGAGGGCGCAAGCAGCGAACGGATGGCAGCGACGAGATGCCCGCCACCCATCGCATGGCCCACATCGGCCTGCCCAGCGGACAGCGCGGCAAGACCAGGATGTATCAGCCGAATAGTGCGGAGTTCGAGAAGTACCTCAAGGATCAGCAGCATCAGCAGCAGCAGGAGAAGCAGAGTGTGGCCAGGAACCGCTATGTGGACACGGACTCCACCACCTCTTCGCTTGAGGATGCCCTGAGCAACGAGAGCGGGAGCGCAGCCACCACAGTGGGTGTCTTTCGCACCACCTTCAGGGAGCCATCGAGCATCGAACGCGGTGGGTTTCGCCCCATTGTCCCGGTCCACGTGGGTGGTTTTATGCCTGTCCATGATCCCCAGCAGCGGCGTGGCCTTGTGGAGGCGGTGAACATTACGGGAAAGCAGCAGCAGCAGCCGGAGGTGGTGGTTCAAACCAAGGGCGAGCGGAACTTTGTGCCCATCTCTGGTCAGGCGAGACCCAAGCCCACTGTGAGCAATGGGGAAAGTGCGGAGACAGCTACCTACGATGTTACGGAAACCACTCCAGATTTCACCACCACAACGCCTCTGATGCCGAGCCATAGGATGACTACCAGCACAACCAGAGCCACCATAACTACGCCACGGAGCACAAGCACCACTACCAGCACCCAGACGACTCCTGTGTATGATGGATCATCATCCAGCAGCGAACAGGCGCAGGAGTCGCAGTACGATGACGATGATCTGGAGGCGCAATCCGTGACCTTGCTGCGGCCTCCTCCCTTGGTGCATACAACCACAGCGGAGACGATCCTATTAATTCCCCCCGCTGAAGAGCATGTCGCGCAGATAAAGAGCCGATCCTGGGTAACAACGACGACCGCGACAGCGCCTCAAAGTCCCAGAAACTACCAGGCAACTACTGCGCGGCCCACAAGCTCCTTGGCGCCACCTCCACGCGGCGGAGGACGCTCCACCATCACCAAGGTGTACACTCCCCACCAGCAGCAGGTGGCTCAGCCCACGGCGGAAGAGTACCAACGCACCACACCCAGTGCCGATAACGAGGGCCTGGCCAGCGAGCATCAGCTCACAGCCAATGCCCAAAAACGCACAGAGGTGGAGCTACTGCAGGTAGATCGGGTGGATCGCAAGGATGGCATGGATTGGTACTACGAGAGCTTTAAGAAGAAGCGCGACTTCAATGGCGGTGCAGCTGTGCGAAAAACCGCTCAAAAAGAGGTGTTCTTTGATGGAATCGGGGCAGGTGCTTCGTCCAGTTGGAATCGACTAAGCAAAAAGGAGATCCTCTTCCTCAGCTTGTTGTTGTTGTGGGGAGCAGCGTGTTAAACAGTTTTGTAAGATCTTAAAATATTGTATTTTGTATGTTTTTAAAATATAGACTTTATTTTATATATTATAATTGGAGATATTTCATTGGCAGCATCTGGAAATGAAGAAGGAATATATATTTTAAATACATTTTAAAACATAGGCAGACTCTAACTCCAAATTTTAAGTCAGATGGTGATGCATGTTAAAAAGATTTCAACATAATTTCTCTGATTTTGGGTATGTTAGGTGTCATCAGTTAAATGTTTAGAGGATATTTATGTTTAACGAGGTTATGAATTACCTTTAGATAACTCCAATCATTGAATTACACTCGGTTAAGGCAGTCAAAGATTCTCGTCGTTTACATTTGCCTGTAAAAGGTAGAAATTATGCTTAGTAACGCCTTTTTTAATGTCACAAAATTAAATGTGAAGATCATATTCAGATGGTGATGCATGTTAAATAGATTTCAACATTGTTTCTCAGAGTTGGGTATGAAGTTGTCATCAATTAAAAAAATAAATATGGATTTATTAATACAAAAAGTAATAAATTACCTTCTTCCCAACTTCACGTTTCCAAAAAAATAACTCCCACAGAAGGTTTAACCTGCAAAGTAATAAAAATACAAAATTAGTAGAAAATATTTTACTGGGATCATAGATTAAGCTATAAATATTTTATTCAGATGGTGATGCATGTTAAATAGATTTCAACATAATTTCTCAGAGTTGGGTATGAATTTATCATCAATTTGGAAAACAATTAAATAAAATGATTAGAAATTTACCTTTAAGTGTAATCCACGGCATATAAGGAAGAGCAGGATCACTCACATTAGCTAAAGGGAAGTTTTCCACCTGTAAACACAAACCAACAATTAATATCTAGTTTTAAGAACTTTAATTCAATTTTGTTTCTTTAAGAACTGAATCAGATGGTGATGCATGTAATGTATTTTTCAACATAATATTTCTGCTTTGGGTATGTTAGGTGTCATCATTGGTGTTCTTTAAGATAGTAAAATATAGAATATAAATTTAAAATACCTTAGAAATAATGCCATAACCGTAGGTCCCCAAGTGTCTCACTTTTCAACACGTGGAGTTTGGTTCAGATTTGTTCAACCCATAATTTCAACTTAATGAGCCTTGATGAATATCCGTTTTTAGGTGCCATATAAGGCCCGACAGTTGCATATCAGTTGTGTTGAATATTCCATGGATTTCATCCATATTTTTTAATTATGTTAAATATTTTAAGCGCGCCGATGACTGCCGGCCACGAAAATTCAGATGGAAAGAAGGAAGAAGGTTGCCGTAGAGCCAAATAGTTGCAGTCAGATGGAGCTGCCAGATAACTTAATATTCAACTATCTGGCCATTTTTTAGAAACACAGTTTGAACATATCGGCAAGGTTGAATAAAATATTTAATTTATTTTTTATTTCAATTTAAATCAAAGAGCATAAGGTAATTAACCAATGTCCCGACATTAAGCCTTTGGGCATAGTAGTAATTGCATTTGTTTCAGTCCGGAACAGTTTTCACGCCGAGAGATTTTAAAAGAAGAAGAAAAAAGGACTGAGATTAATATTTAATGAGATTATTATCTGCAAAGCTCACATAACACCTCATTCCATGTACTCATTGCAAGGGTATTAATTTGCATTATCGATTTCCTTGCGATATTTCTGCCCAAGAGCGCCCACCTCTAGAGCGTGCTGCCACCTTGTGCGAATTGGCGCAATTTAAACAAAAACAAGTAAAAATCACAGTTGCATTCGCCTGGAGGGACGCCAAAAGATAATTCCGAAAGATCCAAAGTGCCCGAAAGATATACCAACTGCCAACGCAATTAATCGGTGATTCTGCTGCAAGATTAAGCGAACTATTCAAGCGGTATGTCAGGTGCAGGGCGGCACGAAAGTCTTTATACAATCTCTCCTGATGCGTTTTACAGCAATCGACAGCAATGACGACACCGCTACAGACGCGAATGGCGTTGGCCGAGATTCCGGACCGTTTGGAGGCGCTGCGCATGGCCAACACTCCGACTAACGCTAACCGCCGGACTCCGGATGAGCCGACACCGGCGGCGGTGATAATAAACACACCGAACGCCAACGGAGGACTTGGCCTGCGGGTGGACAACGATGTGAACGTGGTGCAGGCCCAGGACTTTGTGTTCTCGCCGCTGCCCTCGCCGGATGAGTTGGTCATCCGCCAGCGTGGACGACGTCGCTTTACCACAACGTTCTCCCCCGACAAGGTGAATGGAGGCGGCGGCGCCTCCAGCGGCTCTTCCATGCGCAGCCCCTTCCAGCGTACACCCACCAAGAACCTGCAACTGACCAGCGGCATGATCCTGCGCAGCTCGCCCAGGAAGCGCCTGACCATGGGCAGCACTCCCCCAGAGCCCATGCCCATGGAGACATATTCGCCCATCAAAATGGCCACCACCAAGCAACTGTGGCCGGGAACGCCTATAGTAAAGAAGCTGAAGATGGACGACCGACCGGTTGGACAGACGAACACCGATGTGGCGTTACCTTCCCTGCTGCAGGGACTGTCGCAGCAGCAGCTAATCGATTTAATAACGAACAACCTGAAGAATGCCAGCGATGAGGAGGAGATCAGAAGGCAGCTGCCCACGCCAGACATAAGGTGAGTCCTTACACTTTTTCTTTTTATTTCGAAGACATCTCTTTACCCCTTACCTTGCTGCAGCTCGCTGGAGCAGGAGCTGCACCATGTCAAGCGGCTCATCTTCAAGTCCCTGCCCACCTCCCGACTGTGCAAGAAGACCGATGCGGCGGCCTATTCCAAGGCTTCGATGCATCTCAACGAGTTCAAGCGAGTGCTGCAATTACAGGCCAAGCGACTGCACGACTCCACCCACTGGGACGCCCTAGTGGACTATGTCAGCATGGCCTGGCAGTATGTGGCCAGCACCCCCAACTGGGAGAGCCATGCGCACAATGCGGTGCGGCGGCAGTGCTTCAAGCTGCTGGCCTGCTCCTGCTATGCGGCCATTAAACACGGCGGATTGCGACTGGGCCAGACGCGACTAGAGAGTTTGGAACGCAATTTGCGCGAGTGGTCCAAGGACTACGAGGACGTGCTGTCCTGTGTGAATGCCTTGCAGCGTACGCTTAACAACCGTACCAGCCTATAAATAACTGTGAGGAGACTATAGACTTGCTGAACTCGAGGTTTAGTGGACCGAAAATAGTAACTAAGGCGAATGTAGCACGTTAAAACTATTTTTAAATTTTGTTCCTCGATATGTTGTCCTTTTAGAATGCACGCAAGCGGTACCAGCTTCATTATTTAGTGATCTAAGTGGAACATACGCTAACTAACAGTCGGTTAGCTTTATAAACTTGTATTTATTAACGCTTAAATATATATGCTTAGCAAGTAGGTTTGATTACCATTTTGGACATTTGTTGTTTGAACTAAGTACACTTATTCGACGATCCTACTTCGCTATGACTATATGTTGTACAACGTTACACGACGGCTCGTCCCAACTTTAACAGAATATCCCTTTTCTGCTCGTCCAGTGCAGTACACTGAATGCAGAAAGCAGAGGTATTAATATTTTTGGTATGTGCTGGCTCCGAGAGCTCCCGGCATTGTGTCGCCCTGGAAAATAGTAAGAGCAAAAACGTAGATCGTGTTATTTTTATTTTTTTCCTTGATGTGCCAGCTGGTAATATTCATGAGAAAAATGCCCAATTTGTTGTTCCAGCTTTACTCATATTTATTTACGAACTAGCTCTCGATTTAGCCAAAGTGTTATGTTTATTATGAGAAGCTTCTTGGAATAAACTACTCAGTACGATAATATACAACTACGAAGGCTAATTGCCCTTTTTGAAATTTATAGCTTGCCATTTTTAAAAGGCTTTTGCCTACATATATTTTATGATTTAAAAGTCTCTCAGTCTCGAGTGTGAGCGATTTCAATTAGCATTATAAACTAAATATAATTAACACGGTACGATTTTCTGGCCAGTGGAGTGAATATTGACATGATCTGATCTCTCGTCCATTGTTGCTGTTATTTCTGGTATGTGCATGTTTATCGAAGGCGCCGTGTGGAAACAGAATCATCGAAAAGTGTATATTTACATTATTAAATTAGCATTGGTTCGTTAATCCCTCCTCATGTGTGCTCTGCGCATTTAGCAGATGCGATGACTACGCTCGGCAGCTGCCCACATAGATGTCGTAAATCTAATACTTACACTTCTTCACATAGATCCTAGCGCAGCAGCACTCCTTGACCTCCGCGAACACGAAACAGGAGCCCACGTACGGTGTGTGCACCTTTTCATCCGCGTAGCATGTATGGGGCACATATGGCAGGCCCTCTGGAAAGGAATAAGATATTGGAAATTGATTAATTTGGGGTTTTTATTTACTACATACTAGCTTTTTCTTAAAGGTGTATTGTAAGTGTTAAAACTAAAAAGAAATGTTAAAGGATTTCAGTACACTTATTTTTGCTAAACTAAATTTATATATTCAACGTTTAGGCAATTTCGCTTTTATGGACAAATTTATTAAAAAATATATCAAAATTCGACTGCAGAGTCTGCAGTGCAGACCAAACAACCACAAAGAGATGAAGCACCAGCAGGCTAGGATAACGCAGCTGTTTCCAGACAAAGCCAGCATCTGTCATCAGTACCCCTTTGCTTTTACATTTTAATAATTAGCGTGTTCTTTTGCTTCGAACATTTTACGAATTTGTATTGTTTTTTCGATCTTATTTCTACACAATTTCATAGTCTCAAAATCCAACTACAAGTCGAACCGATATTACAATAATAAATATTATGATTTAAAGGGATCCTTTATTAATTTAAAAAAACTTTAAATATATTTGCAATTTAAAAGATTAATCGGAATACTCTAGCGAAAATGAAAACGAAAACATCCCTGCTAATGATTCCTTGATTGATTTATAGACCTTATAAAGCTGAGGGAACAATAAAGTTTATTGAATAAACAAATTAACAAAATTAGCTAGACAGTAATAAAAAACGGATATAAATGGAAATTCTAATATAACTAAAATTAATTGGTATATGTGACCTCAGACTATAATATTTAAATCAAAGCAATTTTATGTTTTTATGAACACACAGCTGTATGTGTCATTCAGCAAGAACTATAAATACTGTTCAAATATTGGTTTCCAAAAATTGGAAAAATATTTAAAAATTTCCAAAATGCCGCCCCATTGCTCCATTTTGGAATCAAGTGCTTAACTTTTTATAATAGCAACCACTTAATTTAAATACACAATTTATGGAACTTTTGCGCTTTGAGTAGAAACGGAAATCGATAAAATAGAATATGTTTATTGGGAAGCTGCTGTGCGCACGAATACGAAAAATCAAGAGTAATTCTTGCCCAAAATATAAACCGAGACGAGTGACTAAATATGAACGGCATTGTTTTTCGATCGGGGATCGTAACATATGCCTTGCGTTATTTTTCAGTTGGCCTGTTTATAGACCCCGAATTTGCCCATTTGTTTATATAAAACTCAACGTGTTGAATTTTATGAAGTTCCATGTCTAAAATTTAGAAAACATTAGAAGCCCACACAGAGAACAAAAATATTGTTTTGTTGTTTTGTTGGCTTGCTGCGTGTCGCAGATATTTATACAATTAAATCATTATTAGTTAATGCAAACAGACACGGGTCCCGGCGTGTAATATGTTAGGTCAATTTTAGCGATTGCTCTCGCAATTGTTATTAATCTTTAGCGACGGCCGATGACAAGCCGAGGACGAGATTCCATTGGAAATAAATAAATCTATAGCTGGTTGAAATCGAGTGTGATTGATTACACGAGGCAACAAGAATTAAGTTATCAAGGAAAACTAATAAAGGTTTTTTATGATTCACACATTTCCATTATTGTTTTACAATTTTAAATCTCCGCGCGCTTGGAGTACGAAAAAAAGAACAGCGAAAGAGCTGTCAAATTTAATTGCTTAAAATTATGGAAATATTTGAATTGGATGCTAAAAGCGGCACCTAACAATGGTCATCGGGAGAGCTATGTACACACTACTTATGTGGATATAGTTAGCCACCCACTCAGTCCCCTGGCTTGGCAGGTGTTTTCCCATTGATATTCCGAACACGTTCCTTATCGATTGGATTTGTTGCCGGTAGTAGGAATTGCCTGCTGCATACCAAAGATTTCAGAGAGTAAGCGGCAAAAAATGCTCAGTAAATAGTAAAATATTTTTCTTGAGTTCAGGAACAGTCACAGTACTTGATTCGTAAAGATTAAGAACGGAAATTCTGCTTTTAAGTACTTCAAAAACTGATATAGAGCAGATCATATAAGACAAGATAAAGTCAAGGCGAAAGGTAAACAGGAAAACCGCAAAGGGTTCCCTATCTTGGGTCAATAAGCACTAAACAACCCCAATTACACATTCTTAACCCTTTTATACTCCTCGATACCAAGAACTGCAACGTTTGTGCTAAATATTTGATCAGAGAATGTGTTTATCGAACAAATACTCTGCCTTCTTGGCCCGAGAAACCTTCATCGGGGCTTATAACCAACGGAAAATGCATAACAAGCCAAGAACAAATAAAGTGAAATTAACAAAATTGAATTTAATGAGCTGCAAAGAACAATTCAAAGGCGGGTGCATTGCATTGCATTGAGAAAGGAAACTTAGGGGGGCATGGAAAACAACGAAAACTGTGCGCCTTGAAGAAAATCATTCAACTGTAGACAATCTAAGCGCCGAGCCCACAAAAATTTCCCCAAACAGCCAAAATGCACAGCAAATAGCAAAAAAAAAAGCAACTACTTAGATTGGAAGAATTATAAACTGACGCTTGGACATTAGGAATGTCGAAGTAAACCAACTACAGTGGCTATCGGGTAAGGGGAATATGCTAAAAATGCATTATGTATTAGATTTCATAAAGTATACCTAAACATTCCATTAAAATCATCCAAAGCTTCTAATGTTACCAATCATAAAGAAAATAAACCTTTTTGGTCTTTAAAGTCTTTAAAAAAATATTTTAAACCGCCTTACAGACTTTGCATCCTTTTCTCATTGAAAAACATAATCTTAAAAATATAAAATATTATTTCCTACAAAATTACCTTAAAGAAAAAACTGGAACCCCTTTAATTATTTCAATAATAATCCCAAAACCCACATCTTTCTCCCATAGATAACCCTCACTGTTATTGTTGCAAGTCGGGGCAATGGAGCGTGTCGCGGAGCATTAGAGTGCGGTTCAATCAGTGGACCAGACTTAACAACTTCCGCGCCTCATCACGTGCCAAGTGGCGGCAAGGAGAGCAGCCCGAAGCCATGCCATGCCTCTGCTGCCACCTTCCGACCATGAGATAGTTCTGTGGCCAAGTTCTGTCCACCAAAAGGGTTGCGTCATCGCCGTAGTAAGTACGTTCCCTGCCCGGCAATCTGCGTGAGTGAGGCTTGTTAAGGGCTAATGAGGCTCTTTAGAGAGTTGACTCTGAGTGCCACTGGGCTCCAAGTGGGTTAGTGGCACGACACGTCTGCATTTTGTGTACTTGCTGTGGGAGACTGCGACTGCAACTGCAGAGAAGTTGCAGAGCCGCGTAGTCGTCGTCGTCTTTTGTTTGTTATTGTTTGGCGCCATGTGCTGAGACTCTTGTGGCAAGTCATAAATATTAACTTGAATGAAAAACAGTGCACTACGAAAAGTTGCATGGTATAGGCTTTCTGCCAAAATCGTTTACAAAACGTAGAGGGCTCCTTACATCTTATGATAAAAGAACAAAATATGAGATTTAAAAAGATAACATTTTATTAATTATTTCAATTAAATATTAGGCATTAAGTTTTTTATTAATAAATATATTTGATCTCTTCAGTTTCGTGTATTTCCAAATTTTCCAACCCAACTTAAAGATAAATGTATCTTATTATTTTTATTATTTCCTTTTCTCTAACGAATCCTTAGAAATTAAGTAAATTGTTATCAATATAAGTGAATCCCAATTAAAATCTTTAAAAATTAAACAATTCAGCTAGTTAATGCATATATTTTTACAGTGTAACTCACCTTCTCGATGCTGCATTTCGCACCAACAATGGTCGTTTAGAAACTGTAAACATATTTTTGTAAAATGGAAAGTTTTTTGTGGAACAGGTTAGGCGCATTTTTGCAGAAAATCACCATAAATTACTTCTGAATTATTGCTTTATGGTTTATTTATCAATTTAAATATTCTGTAGCCAGGAATAGATAAAGGATGTTCTCTGCCGAATGCCCTTTAAGTTTATGTTGAATATTTACCTGAGGTCCTAGGCAATAATGCATTGTATTCGTTGGGCACTTGATTGATTTGCAGGCATTGGCTTGGCCTTGTGCTAAAGAGACAAAGAAGCTTAAATTAATAAATGAATCTTTACTAAAGAAATACATATACTTATGAATTTTTAAACATTTTTAAATATTGAAAAAAGTTATAGATTGTAGCGTTATAATTAATTGTTTGTTTAAAATGAAGTTAATTATTTTGCTTATTTGATTTAATTTTCGCATTCGAGGTAGGTTCTTTATTTATTTAATCGATGCCATTGGTTAAATCTTTAGGTTCTATAGTTTGTGTTGTGCAAGATCTAAATTTTATTCTTGCCAAAACTCAAAGAAAATGTATATATTTATAATCTAAGAAAAGCTACGGAAAATATAATTATTTTTGCAATTAATTCCAGAATTCCCTTAGCAATATTCAGATATTATGCAGGTTTATATCCTTTTTGGTTATAAAACATTACTTACACTCATTGTATTTCTGCACCCACTCCATAGCCGACAGCTGGGTGACTTTGTGGTCCACGATGTACTCCTGGTTGC
This sequence comes from Drosophila auraria, assembly GCA_008042615.1. Taxonomy (NCBI): domain Eukaryota; kingdom Metazoa; phylum Arthropoda; class Insecta; order Diptera; family Drosophilidae; genus Drosophila; species Drosophila auraria. The sequence continues at coordinate 34,791 of VNJW01013903.1, read as the reverse complement.
TGTCGCTGTACGGCGTGATACGCGGCCGCAGGTCTTCCTTGTTGCACATGATGCAGGAGCTTTGTGGGGCAGCCAAAACGGATCCCAGGCAGAGGATGGCCAGTGTGCAAGCTAAAAGGAACGGTGGGGGAATGCAGCTGACCGCCGTCGACTGATAGCGCAGGCTGACCCCTGAGACGGAGGAGGAGGAGGCGGAGGCGGGCTTATCGGTGGTTGGAGATCTCGCCGGCGTTCGCTGTAATCTCGGACACTGGCAATCCTCTATGGCAAGCTGGATGCATTCCAAGTCGCTCCACATCGCGCTTAGTCGTCCGATTTCGATCATTTTACTTTTTGCACAATTATCACATTAATTAGCTGGATTTTATTGGCGTTTTATTACGGCTCTCAGCTGGTGCGTCGTTGCGGTCGCAGCAATCGGATACGATCTGTAAGTCGCACGGATGCGGAGATTGAGATTTAGATTCAGAGATGATCGGCACACTATATAGCGAGTAAAATGCGGTCGTGATCTGAATATAGATGCCCATCACACATATATGGTTCAGATTCTACGCTATTAGAGACCGCTTTCCACACGAACAGCTTTTGTTCGTTCAATTCACTTTACAGCTGATTGGTTTGATGGCATTTCTCTAATATTGTTAAACAATTTCTATCGTGTCTCCTTTTGACTGCAATAACTCGATTTGGCAGGAATTTTTTGTTTTTATTTTGGTTAAATAGGTCAATTTGTAGTTGAATAATCAATTATTTATTTATTTTTAATATGTGCAGAGAATTTGTAATATTTGTAGTCATTTTTACAGATTTTTAATAACAAATATAATCAAAAGTTTCAACTTATTGCTTTTCATTTCTAAAAGATCTTCACTTCAAAAAAATCTTTATTTTTAGTTTTAAACCAAGATTTCCTAATTAATTATCTTAAAGTTTGTTGTTAAACAAATTAATAACCCTTTTTATATCCACTCTCTTTAATTTATGGAATTTATATCCCCTTTTCATATGTTCTATTCACAAATTTCCACATATCCACACAAATTGTTGCATAAAATATCTTTCTTTCATCTCGTTTGTTACTGATAAATGACTTTAGAATTTCGTTGATATTTTTTTTGTCTTTCACTAAAAAAATGCTTGGTATTCTGGGGGATAATTTATGAAGCAGCTAGCCAGCGGCGAAGACTCACTCAACGCATTCCGCATCTCATAAATTAAAGTTACAAATATCACACACGCACGTGAGGAGCGGAACGGAGCGAAATAAATACTCGTAATATTTGTCGTACCGCTGCGATGGTTTCGCATCAAGATCGACGGGCCGCACGTCCGATTCCCAGCCTATGCAAATTCGTTCTGACTTCTGAGCAGTCGGCCGGCGGTGGCGTCTCCTCCGCTACGGTAGCGCGGCGAACAGTGGTTAAAAGTGGTCAAATTTCAGTTGAATTTAGAAACATTTGAGTTTTTGTTACGTAGCTTTACTTGCTCTCTCATTATTTTTGGGACGTATTTCCTATTATACGATCTTTCCTGCGGGCAATGCTGCCGGAGTCTTGTGGTATTTATTAAAATATTTAAAACTTTAAAATTTTTTCAATCAAACTAGGCAAATCTGTGATAATATGACTGAAATAGTTATCACGTTTGTTTTAACACTTTTGTTTACATTGGCGACCTCTTATTTATTATTGAAGGGTTTTAGCTTTTATTTTAATGCATAATAATAATATAAATAATATTAATATCAATGCACTAAATTACAAAGTAAGTTAATATCAAAACAAATTAAATCCTATATTTTTAAATAAGAATTTAGGTTTATTTAGTTTCCAGAGAACAATTGTTTAAATATTGATGAAAACCATGTGTAGAATATATTTTTTTAAGACTTTCTGGGAATCTAAAAAGCTAATATATTTGGCGACACAGAAGTTATAAAACTTCAAACACTTTCTATTAGAGTGGAAACATAAGTATTTATCGATTTAAAATAGATTTTTGCATATATGTAAATACATCGCAGACTTCTTGTCCTCTTTCTTATTTTCTAACTGTAATTTCTATGATAAAGCTTTTCATACCTTGAAACCTCTTTTGAATAACCCCGTATTGTAATACTAACTTGTTAATTTTAGTCTAAACAAATATGATTTGGCACACTGTCCGGCAGAAGTAAAAGCGATGTCCGTGCGATTCGCGGAGCTCTTGACGTGCGATTGGACATCTAAGGCCCGTCGACTTAAATAAAGTATATTCGCTGAGAGCGGTTGCATTTAAAGGTAGATTCCGATAAGGAACAAACAAATAAAATTATTTTCTTATCAGGCATACAACTAAACACGTTTATTTCTTATAAATGCAAGTGATAAAGATTAAAGATAAAAGTGTGTAACGAGAAGTGCACCGTTTAAGCTAAATTAATACAGTAATATAATATTATACCAATGAGATGAACCATCTAAGATAATATGAGATCACTAAACATCCTTTCTACTCATATATTTTTTACCTGATAAACAAATTTTCAAGCTCAATTCACACTTCCCAATGGGCTATCAACAGGCATTTAATCAAATATCCCCCAAAATGATGCTCCATTAATAATATGGCACTTAATAAGCTCCAGTAATTTGTTAAGACGAAGCGGAACCATTTCCCCCTCCAGAATACAGAAACAAACATACCTTGGCATACCGAACAAACAATATCTGACACACATTGAAATATTTTTATAATTTATGCCCACCTAAATGCCCCGGAACGATCCCTTTAAAATAGATACATCTGCATCTGTGTACCTATGGATACGGATGCGGTGTATGTGTGTGAGATATATATGTAATCTTCTCTGGGCTTCATAATTTGGTGTTTTAAAAATAAAAATTGAAACTCACATGGGCGAGGTGGTGGCTAGGAAGTTCCTCCACCGGCTCTTTTGTTTATTTGTAAAACTGCAACCTGCCTTGCCGTCGCCCCTCTTTCGCTACCCAAATCGTAAATTTCGACCGAGCCACAACCCGTCCGATTTCTTGTTTTAAAAGCATCATTTTATGGACCTTACTTTCTAGAATTACCCAAGACTATTAAACATTGCTGCTGGCTGGATCTGTGGGCGGTTATTGTATTTTCCTACGCTTTTCGCTTGATGTGGTTTCATCTACCACAACACTTAAAGGCCTAAGTCGGCGTGTAAATATCTCGACTGCATAAAAATATCATTTATATGTCGGCATCTGGCTTTAAGAACTTAATACCATCATCATCCGCATCCTCACCTCACTGGGAAGGATATTGAGGCAGGGGAGAAAGCATGTCAAGGTGAAAGTGGTTCATGCTGAGCGCTCGACCACCTCCCTTGGTAATGCGGTCTTATTACTTTAATGGGGACTTCCCCTCTCTCGAAGTGCCAGCCAGGGTCACAAAGGGCGCGTCTATCTGGCAGGTAAACGGGGATGACTCTGTCGAAGCGTTTCGATTGAGTTCTGGCACGCAAACCGAATTAAATTCGCCAATTTGCATGCAAATATTTGGATTTAGCTGGATTTACTTAACGTTGTGCTGAGTGGTTGGCAGCAGAAGTGCTGGTAACTGTTTTATTTTGGGATCTCCAGCAGATGTCCACAGCAAAGTGATTTCAAAGTTTAGTACTTTGTTTAAATTATGATGACTGCCTCTAGAATGCTTTTATTTAAGGTGCGGGAAATAAATAGGTGAAGATTTTCCAACTTTTGTCTAGTTGTTTCCATAATATTCCTGGTATTTGAGTGTTCTTTAATACCTTTTATGTCCTAGCTGGGTTTGTTTGTCCTTAAATTTATAAATCACTTTTATTTGTGGGCCCTTATAAAGTCTGTCCTACCTCAAAATCCTGGGATCTCCCAGGCAAAACACATCTGCTTATCACCTTCCCCAAGATATCGCTGCGCCTGCGCCTGTCTGCATAGTTTTTTAACCCCTAAACAAAGCACAAAACACCCTGCTAAGAGATTGTAAGGGAGAAAGTCGGCTGAGAAGAGAGATATCTTTTTAAACCAAAACTCGTTTCGGCAGCGCCTCTAAAACTGTGTTCGTACAACTCTTAAACTTTTGACAGGCACTGCGCGGCTAAGGAACTGATTATTTTTGTGGGTCCCCAAGTGTTCTTTAGGCTTTACCCAATTTATGATCATTTTCACACTGAACAATCAATCAACAAAATCTCAAAAATAACATATACGAACTATTTTTAAACCGCACCAACTAGAGAATGCTTTTAGACCGTATTTTTTAGTATAATTTATGTTGTAACACTTAAAGCTTTTTTGCCTTGCTTCGGGGGGATTTTTGGTCTCGAAAATTGTCCGTTTTTGTTTTCGGGGCCAAATTATTTGGCGTTGTTTTTTCCCCCTTTTTTTCTAACATAAAGATTTTAATCGCTCAACGAGGCGCACCAATTTGTCAATATTTAGAGAAAAAAAAAGTTGAGCATAAATTTTCACATTCAGCCACTAAAAAACACAAACTTTTGGGGCGGAAAATGGAGACGAATTTTTGTTTTGTACACAAAGCACCAGCGACAGTTCAAGTACGTTTGATTTTGTTTTTATAATAAAATTAAAATAATTAAGTGGGATAATTTAAGAGTAGTTACACACTTGGGATTTTTATTTACTTTTTGAACTTTTTTATCTGCGACTGTCTTTGCTGTGCTTGTTGTTTTCGAAGCGTAGTAAACGCGACTGAAGGATGGAAAGCGTGACGTAGACCGGCGACAGCTTGCGGCTATGGCAACAACAACAACCGCAACAACAAGGACAATAACACCACACTGAGAGAAAACAAGGGTAATTACTATTCCATACAAATCAGAGAAATAACAGGCAATTATCCTCACATACGAATTTAATTATGGGAAATAATAATTTAAAACTAAAATAAAATTTTTTATAGTAAACCTTATAGATAAATACTTAATAGGTAATATTATAGTCAAATAATTTGATATAAGTAAAACCTAAATAATGAAATAATATAAAAATTCCTTCTTCTTAATTAAGTGTTAAATATTTATTGTATCATTTCTTAAATAAAGATTTTCTCACCAAATCAAAAATATTTTCTCCTCGTGCAACGCCGACGAAGTTACTGACGACAACAATAGAGACTCACATCCTTCTGTCTGGCGGCAATTGCCGTCCTTTTAGGAAAGCAACCCTCAAGCCAGAAACTTTTCCCAGCTGGCAATGCCGTCGATTCTAGCGAAAGAGAGAGGTCCCTGCAAAGAGAAAGAATACTTCTAGTGAAGCCAAGGGTGGCGGGAGAGGGAGACTTGGAAAGACAATCCCACCAACGAGCAACAGGCTACCCACATCAAACCCAAAACAAACCCGAACGCTGAAGGATGCCGTTCCCTTCGCCAAGGACAAAAGTTTGCACAGCTAATGGCAAATCATGAGCGGAGGAGCAGAGAGGTTAGCAAATACCATTGGGATAGGTCAGATGGGGTGAGTCCTTCGGATTCGATGACTAATGGAAATGAAGTTAGGGCAGGTGTCGGACGAACAAACAAATGGAAATCAAAGAAATTTATGAAGGTGAAAATATCAATGATGATGGGAAAATTGATGGAAAAGGTAGCAAACTATGATTTGGAAAAGATATCCCAGTTAAAATAAATAAATTGTAACGGTTGCTCATACAATTATTAAGTAAAATAATATATTACTATGAAAAATATGGTGTAAAATGATGTAACTTCTTAAACCTTTCATATGCATTCCACTCTTTTCAAAGTTTCTCCTTTTGATCCTTCCAAAAATACCTAACCACATGGTTTTATAGCAACTGTAAAATCTGGAACAATTAAGCGACAAGTGTTTGTGTGTTCCCAACCCCCTTCGGCAGGTTATCGCCTCTGCTGTTCTGCTGCTCTGCTCCTAATAAGCCAATCATAATAAATGTCAAGCATCGATTTGGCTTCTTGCCAATGGCCAATCGACCATATCGCTGTCCTCCGCCCCCTTTCGGACTGTCAGCTCATCGTCACTAGCCTAGTAGTTGGTCGCCAGCAGCTGGGCGAGACTTTGTCTAGGGCTAAATCATTAATGTTTAGCTCCCCGAAATTGCTCATACGCCATGTGTGCGCCCAAAGAGCCAGGAAAAACGTTTAATTTATGGCCTTGTCGCTTGGTTGCCAAACACCTGACACGGATCGTCAGTCAAAATGATTAACAGAACTGCCCTATCCCAAAAGAAAACATTCAGCAAGTAAATAACTAAATAAACGGATCAAAAAATGGCCATAAGATAAGATATTTTTTTAGGTATTCCAAGGAAAGCTAACAATATGTTATTTATAAAGAATAATCTTAAATTGCATTAAAGTTAGTATTAACAGTTTTCAAAGACTTTATTGTATTCTCTTAAAAAAAAAATGCGTAATCCCGATAAGATAATTTGTCCCAGCTCTTTTAAAACGTATTTAAAAAACAACTAAAATGATCAGAATCAAATATTTGCTTAGATTTAAAAGAAAAAAGATATAGTTTTCGTTAAGATGCTTAATAATTCTCACAAAACTTACTTCCAACTAAAACTCAAATCAAAATAGCACAAAACTTGTCTTAATCTCTCTCTTAAATAATTCAAAAGACTTTCCAGTTCGTAGAACCAGTCTGTATATAAATAAAACATGCTTCTAGTAACAAAAAGAACAATCGAATAAATGTTTTAAAAATACTTTCCCAATCCTCTGAGTGATATTTTTATCTCCAACATTAAAAAGACATTGAAAATATTGATAATAATCAAAATATTGTATATGATTTATGCCTAACGTGTGCCATCGAATAACAACAACAAGTCCGATTTCTAACCAGTTTTCGTAATGTTGTTTTCGAGAGCTTTAAAGTCAATTCTAATGCAAAACAACTTCAACTTCAATGGCGCTATATGTACACTCTGTACTGGAACAATAACAATAACAATTGAGATAACATTAGAGGCGTTTTGGGGGCTCGCAACTCGAATCAAGTTCAATGCGACAACGACTTGGCAACCGATCTCCCCGAGCTAACTTGACTGCCGCCTCTCCTCATGAATATTTAGGCGAATTCTAACATTAACTTTTTAGCCATTTGCATAATGATTTGAGATATATATCTAACATATGTGTAACGCTTGGAAGGAAGTGAAATTTTCGGCTTTCAACTACTTCTAAGAAGGCGCAATGAGAGGGAGTAAGCACGCGTTGTAAAAGAGGCCCGTCTCTGATTCGCCGGACTGGATTTCATTAATTAAATAATCCACCTGTTCTAGTAAACAAATTTCTGCAAGTTAAATATGCGAATAACAAGCAGCTACTTAAGATATTCCGATACATCTATATAGCAGTTGAAATAAACAAAATACTAGTTTGGCGTTTATTTAAATTAGTACAGGATTTTCACCTGATCTAGACCTGATTCTGGGCCCTATATAAAGCCGTCGATTGGCACAGCTCAGGCCATAATCAACTTGAAGATCGTGTAAGATCCAACGGAACATAGAAATCTATATCGCGTGTGAGGAGAGGAGTTGAATAAATTGAGTCTGAGTGATAATGGTATGGATGCCAGGCATGTGCCAAGGTGTTATATAAGATGGTGATAGTGGAAATAAAGTGATATTTAAAAAAAGCTGACCCTTATAAATTCTTAAACAAACCAAAATAATGTATCAATGAATCTTTGAGTAGTTAAGCAGAGAGTTTAACTGTGAACTAGTCAAACATCGATTATAGAAACTAAGTTTTGTATTAATTGTGACTTTAAAAAGTATGGACGAGAATGTTGAAAGAAATTTTAATACAAAATAGAAGCATAATACAGATAATCTAATATTAAAAAGTATACAGAACGTATATATATTGGTTAATTGAAAAAAATATGAATTGGAAGTTAAGTTAGGGAAATAATGATTAAAACCCGATAGCTTTTAATCCCTAGGGAATTTATTTAGTACATGTTTCGACGTTTTTGCTTGTTTAATTTCAGCAAAATCACTTCAATTATATACATTTATTGTTAATTATTAATTTTCTTCCTCTAATTGCAGACCAGCTATACTGACAAAGGAACTAAAGTAGGTGAAAGTACAAACTTTAGCATTCTGTATCAAATCCTAATGTATTTATCCTCATATTCCGTTTAGCCAGAAGCCGGCAAATTTCTAAGCTTTGATCATCTGACATTCTACGTTGGCAACGCCAAGCAGGCGGCCAGCTACTACACCACTCGTCTGGGCTTCGAACCACTTGGCTATCAGGGACTAGAGACCGGGGAGAGGCGCTTCGCCAAGCATGCCGTTCGCCAGAACAAGATCGTCTTTGTGTTTGTGTCCGCGTACACGCCGGACGACAAGGAGCATGGACTCCACCTGATGCGCCACGGCGATGGGGTCAAGGATGTGGCCTTTGAAGTGGAGGATCTGAATGCCATCTTTACGCTGGCAGTGTCCCGCGGCGCTGAAGTGGTTCGCGACATCTGGGAGGAGAGCGATGACCAGGGATTCGTGAGATTCGCCACCATCAAGACGTACGGGGACACCACCCACACCTTTGTGGAGCGCAATGGCTATACCGGTGACTTTCTGCCCGGATTCCAGCGTGGAGCAGAAGATGTTCTGCTGAGGGGCTTGCCCTCCACAAAACTGAACTTCATCGATCATGTGGTGGGCAACCAGCCGGATCTGCAGATGGAGAGCGTGGCCTCCTGGTACGAGCGGATTTTGCAGTTCCATCGCTTCTGGTCGGTGGACGATTCGCAGATTCACACCGAATACTCAGCCCTGCGGTCCATTGTGATGGCCAACTACGAGGAGACGGTGAAGATGCCCATCAATGAGCCGGCCAATGGCAAGAAGAAGTCGCAAATCCAGGAGTATGTAGAGTACTATGGAGGAGGCGGTGTCCAGCATATTGCCCTCAACACAGATGACATTATCCAGGCGGTGAGCAACCTAAAGGCTCGGGGCACCGAGTTTCTGACCATTCCCGCGTCCTACTACGAGATACTGCAGCAGCAACTCTCGCAGAGCCGCACCAAGGTCAAGGAGGACATGGAGATCTTAAAGAAGCTGAACATCTTAATTGACTTCGATGAGAACGGCTACCTGCTGCAGATCTTTACGAAGAACTGCCAGGACAGGCCGACTCTCTTCTTGGAGGTTATCCAACGCCACAATCATAATGTAAGAATTTAATTGTAATATTTAATTGCTTAAAAGCCTACTTACTTAACATAATTTATCTACTCTTCAGGGCTTTGGCGCCGGCAACTTCAAGTCCCTTTTCACGGCCATCGAGATTGAGCAGGCCAAGCGGGGCAACTTGTGAATTGTAATAAATGTGCAATAAATGCAATGATTTAAACAGAATAACTAAAGCTAAAGCTTCCTCCTATATGTCATTTGTTTAAGCGCTGCTCCCTGAATCGGTTGTCTATCAAAACCTCATTCCGCGGATCGTCTTCGGCAAAGGACACCATATGAGGGTTCCAGAAGCCTGGGGGCGTGGAGCTCCGGGCGTCCACATGCCGGCAATTGTTTAGGTAGTCTTTGATTTTCTCCTCAGTCAGGTTAGAGCCCATAAAATTGATAAACTGAAATGGGGGTTAAGTTACATTAAGTTTTCTGATGAGAAATAATAATGGTTTGCGGACCAACCTTTTCACAATCAGCACAATTAATGTTGTAACGCTCCTTGAGCGTCAACTCAGGCTCTTTCTTGATCATAATGGGACGTGGAAACTCCTCATCCTCTTCTAACGACTCCTTGCTTTCGTCTTCATCTTTAATGTCCATCATATACTTCTCAATATCCTCAGGCAGCTTCGTTGATTCGTTGCCCAAGTCGGGCTCTGCTGGCTGAGATATGGGCTCAGCTTTTACGGGCCGAGTAATTGGAATTGCAGGGGGATTCGGTTTATTATGCTTCTGCTGGTCAATCATGTTCTTCTCGTACTGCCGCAAAGCATTGGAGCAGGACTCGTCGTCATCCTTCATAATCTCTGCCAGCACATCCATGGTGCCCAATTTCTCGACATCTTCTGGGGTGTCGTTCACAAAGATTATATCTTGGGTGGCAGGCGTAAGCAGAACGACGCTGTCCGATGTGTTGTTTATCCGTAGAAATGGCGGCGTTGTGGGTGGCGGCATCAGAGGGAGTTCCGAGCTATCCATCGTGAACTCAGCATCTTCTTCCAGCTCAAAGGTGGGCTTGGGAATCTTGATGAGACTGCTGCTGGTGTTGGGGCTGGCGACTAGCTTGGAGTCGTCGGCGCTTGAAGCGGTCACGGTGTCGGTTCTGCAAACTTGGCTTTGAATATTAAAAAGGAATGACACTCAAAATAAACATAGGAGATCAAAGGCAGCAAGTTTAATATTTGCACTCAATTTTTACCAATCATTTATGTTATTATTTCTGATAATTACCTCTGCATTAAGGATCGAGTTGGGTGAGACCGGCTGCTACTGCTCACATTGGGGCTGTCCTCTATTACATCTTTATCGCTGGCGTTCAACTTGTTGGCCTCGAACTTTAGCCGGGTTTGCTTCAGGCTCAAGGCGCTGCCTTTATTAGTGAGTGACAATTTGGTGAAGATGGCGGGGTTCTTGGGGGTCTTCCTGATCCAACTTTGGTTCGTAGTTGAACCACTGTTTGGCTGAACGTTCTCAAGATTTCTGATGTCCGGCTTTCTGTTGAGCAACAGCCTCATCTTGCGCGGACTTTGCATGGAATTGGTTTCTGTCTCCGTAATGCTCTCGTCATCCTCCATTTCTTGGTCCTCGTCGGAGAGTTCGATGCTGTTGAGGGCTATGTTCATGTTCAGGGAGTTCTGGCTTTGCGGCAGGGGTGATATGTCATCCTTGTGTTTTTTGGGCGACAGTTTTCTTCGCTTTTCGGCCTGCACCAAAGCCATTGAGTCCTGGCGCTCCTTTAGCAATTCTAGAGCCTTGTGCAGCTTCTGGTTGTGCGCCTTTAGACTTTCAATAGTCTTGACACTCTCCTCGGAGTCGCGTTGCATCACTATATGGATAATTAAGTAATTAGATTTTATTAATTTATATATTGAGAGCAGTCTGTTCAACTTACTCAAAGCGTGTTCTTTGATCGTGTCCAAAGCGGCTAAGAGGCATTTTACACTCCGCTCCTTGAGTCCGCGACATGTTCCACACGTCATTCTCTTGAAATTGTATTAACTTTATATATTCTAAACGAGATTATTTGGTTTCTAATGTCTTTTTGTGAAATTGTTTACGTTTTTGCTGCGTCTTCACTAGCGGGGCGGAAATTATCGATTCTCTGTTATCGAATGTGCAATCGAATAATCTAAAAATCGAAAGTAACGATAACATTCGACAGTGTTAGATTTTTGTTGAGCAACATAAATCAAAAATACCACGATTTTTCCCGATTATTTGGTATTTTTGCGAAAACTCCCTTCATTTTTCTAGTGTTTTAATATGTTGGTGTTATCGATAGTCGATTACGACTTCTCGTGTATAGTTTTAATATTCACCTGTAAAATTTAATATTATTAAATAAACTAAGTGATTTTTGGCCATGGCACACCTGCGGGAGACCTCGGACAAGGCGCTGAAGCTGCTGCGCACGTTGCCGCGCGTACAGATCGGGAATCTTCGGCCGAATCCCAACTCCAAACAAAATGTGCGTGCTAGCCGGTTGAATAACAATATGAAATTGGTTAATTGATTTATAATTTGCACACCTTTCACAGGACAAGCGTGGCCGGGCCCAACACGGCGGCGACAAGCACGGAGCGGGTAACAAGGGATCCGGGCAGCGACAGAACTTCATGCGGCTGGGATATGAGACGGGAAATCAGCCCTTTTACATGAGATTTCCCTACGAGCCCTACTACAAGGGGCACCATCTGAAGCGCCAGTACCCGCCCATCTCCCTGCTCCAGCTGCAGGTGCTTATCGACACCAACCGGATAGACACAAGCCAACCCATTGATATCAGCACGCTGTGCAACTCGGGACTTCTGAAGCTCAAGCCAGCAGAGTTGGAGTACGGTTTCCAGCTCACGGATGACGGGCTGGACAACTTCCAGGCCAAGATCAACATCGAGGTGCAGCACGCTAGCGAGGCGGTCATAGCAGCGGTGGAGAAGAACGGCGGTGTGATCCGCACAGCTTACTACGATCCGCGCAGCCTGCACATGCTGGCCAATCCGCAAAAGTGGTTCCAGAAGGGTGTGCCTATTCCCAGCCGGATGCTGCCGCCCCAGGATGCCGTGGATTACTACACAAATCCCAAGAATCGCGGCTACCTGGCCAATCCCGAGGAGATTAGCAAGGAGCGCTTGGTGCTGGCCCAAAAATACGGTTATGAGCTGCCCAAAATCGAAAATGATTCCGCCTACGAGATGCTCACGACTACAAAGGATCCGAGGCAAATATTCTATGGCTTGGAGCCCGGCTGGCTGATCAACATTGTGGACAAAACAATTATAAAGCGAAAAGTGTAGTAATTAGTCAAGTTTTGTTACTATGCATTTTGTTAAATAAAGAAATGGTTACAAAAAGCGTTTCGTTAGACTATGATACTGAGCGACATTTCTTCTGTGTCCTTGTCTTTACTAAATTCCTTGTCTTTTTTGTTTTTTGATTGAGTTTATATAAACACCTGCTTGGCCGACAGGTTCTCCATGAACGGCTTGACCACGGCACTGGTGGCGAAGCAGAATATCAATCCGAATGTAATCGAGATGGGAAGAGCGGGCAGGGCCTTGCGCCAAATGGCCAGGAGTAGAAGTGTAAGGCAGAGTCCAATAAGGATGGCTACAAAGCAAGCGATAGTGGTCGTCCAGTCGCCATAGCTGGAGGCCTTGCCCACTAAAACCGAATAGAAGATAAAGTCGCCGAGGCCCAGTTTGATGCCACCTTAAATAATTTAATTAGATATTTCCCATTTCTTGGACTTGGGTTGATTTACTTACGTTCTTCTTGCCCCTCCTGTTGACTCGGATCTGGCGCTGTCACGGTACGATACTCGTTGGAACGCTGAGCATTTCCGCTCTGTGTGCTTTGAACTTCAATCTGACGACGTGCCACTCGTTCGCTTAGATTGGCAGACCATTCTTGGGTGAATCCCGCAGCCTCAGCTGAAAGAATCAAGCAAAGTGAGGAATTAAACATGGCACTTTTACTGGGGAACAATCTCGCATCGCAGCTTGATCTCGAAGATGTTCTACTAGGTAGCAGCGCTTTATACCATATGCCCAACAATGCTAAACAAGACATGAAAAACAGACAATACGCCAAATAAGCAATATTTACACACATTTGAAAGGAGATAAGGATAAATCATAAAAAATATATAATGCATATGTACCGTTTCCGCGCAAATTGCTTTTAAAAGTCACAAGTGGCATACCTTCAGTTGCCAATACGTTGCCACCATCTTCCCGCTGATTCTGACTCTGCTGAGGATGGGATCGGGAGTTGTTACCTGAACGTGCGCCACTACTAACCACCGCCGCCTCAGGCGATGCCAGCGAGTTTTGTGTGGCCCGTGTCGTTGTGGTGGAATTGCTGGACGAGGGCGATGATGAGGCGGTAGCCTGTGATCGCTGTGGCTCGTAATGGGTTCCCATATATGTGTAGATGACGGTGGCTAAGAAACAGGGTCTCGGTGAAAACGAAAAGACTCAAAACAATCAATTATAAATACATGAATAGATCAGGGCGGGGAAGATTTGTTCATTACGCTCCTGGGCCGTCTCCACCAGTATGCGTAGAGGTCCTCTCGGCGAGAGGACGGCTATGAGATCTGCAGGATACATAAACGGGCATTGAAATCAGTATAGAGTAATCATAAATTGGTTTTAAAACTCACCCCAAATAGAAATGGCTGCCAGGACAGCCCAGGCAGTCCATTCAGGCAGATATTTTATAAAAACCAAAGCCATTAGGGCTGCCACGAATATGAGGTAGCCCTGCTGCAACCTCAGTGGTCCCTGCCAGTGAATGGACATCATTCCGACCACACCAAAGTTCCACATGATCAGCAGAGCAGTGGGATAGTCCATGGGTATGTTGTAGGCGCGCAGGAGCTCCCTAAAATTAGCCAGACATATAATTTGGAGCAGCAAAAAAGCCTATCCCTACTCACTCTAGATATAAGTACGTAAATATGAACAAAAGCATAAACGAGGAGAGTATAAGCCAGCCATGGATAATGCGATAACAACGTTTTTTATACAAAACAATCAGTAGAATGGTCATCACCACCACCACGCTCATCAGGATCAGGGAGTTGGCTAAGGCATTCCAGAATTTAACGCTCGGTTCGGGCGAGAGCTCATGGAACGGAGTGTACAAGCTAAGGAAGAAAAATAATCATTTGCTAAGTGTGTGCTCTTGTGCGAGCGCTAGTTCAACTCACAGATAGACATCCGTGCTGGAATAAAAGCTGATGGAGTTGATGGTGGCCACCACAACCAGCATGCAGAGGGAGACGGGCACAAATAACTTGATCACATGCTGGGCGCCATATTTTAGGCCCTGTTCCTCCTCAGTTTCATTTGTGGGAGGACCACCGCCACCGCCCCCACTAAGTCTTGAAGGATTAGGTCCGCCAGAGTCCCTTATCACCACATTGGGAACTGCAAGTATTGCCTGAACAATTTAAAAAATGTTATATTAAAACTGTAGGGAAACTTAATTAGTTATAACCTTTACAATTCTCCCCCGGAAAATCGGATATATTAAATTAGTTAAACCCACCGCATCTGGTGTATCCTGGTCATTGGATCCGTAGTTGTTCCGCTGCTGCTGCTGCCGCCTTGGAGGACGCTCCAAACGCTCTGCCTCGCCGTTCAGGCTGCCGTCATCAGCACCCACTCCCATGCCCGATGGCCCGGCGGAGCTGGTAGACTGGACATGAGCAGCCATGAGTGGTGTGCGTTCGTTCGCCTCCGTAGCGCTGGACGCCGACCACTGCGAAGCCGTATTTGTGTGTTGGCGAGCTTCAAGGCGTTTATTTCTGATCAGATAGGAAGTTTCGAGGAAATGTGGGCGTTATAGGTACTCACGATTAGTGGAACCGAAGTAAATGTCGCTGTGCAAAAACTTTCTTTTGTTTTGGCAGGAACGCGACTCATAGACTAGTGATGGACAAGCGGAAGGCTCAGTTATCGACTTTCGATTAATTTAAGTTAAAACTAAATTTAAAATAATAAGGAAATAAATAGGAAATAGGGAAAATTTCTTTCTTACTGTTTCCTCATTTTAAAGTGCTTCTCACATTCATAAACGTTTATTTCAATTTAAAATTATTCTTCGATAAATCATGATATCGAAGTGTGGAAATGATACCTAAGTTTGGCACGGTCGCACTAATCATTTCATAAGACCCAACAAAACAACATAGTTGAACAAAACAATTAAAATTAAACCATGTTACGAGCTTTAAAATCACACGTTGAAACTCCCATAGTGCTTGTCAGCGTAAGTATTACTATTTTGGTTATTAACATACAAGTATTAAGTTTCCGCCATATGCTTTTATTGATTAAATGTACAGCGTGCAGCATCAACAAATGCCGAAAAGCTGGAGGAGATCCGCGAACGCCTGGCCAAGGGTCCCAATTTCCAGGACTTTGTCCAGAATCCGGAATACTCAAAAAGCGAGTGGGATGACTACGAGGGAAAGTTGCGTCGTGAAAAGGGCGAGGAGCAGCGTCTGCGACTGCCTCCCTGGCTGAAGACCACAATTCCCGTGGGCAAGAACTACGCCAAGATTAAGGAACAGATGCGTGAGCTCAAGCTCTCCACTGTGTGCGAAGAGGCACGGTGCCCAAACATCGGCGAGTGCTGGGGAGGCGGCGAGCATGGCACCCAAACAGCCACGATTATGGTGAGAAGCCTCTCTTGACCCTTGCTGATAACGTGAGGTATTCGCTGTCTGGGGCTGGTCGCCAGGGGGTTTTAATACTATGCTAGAAAAATTCCTAATATTCGGTACTACCCAGCCAATCATTTTCGGAGCGGGAACGGGACTCTAAAATAGCACCTTGAAAGAGCGGTTTAGGAGCTCTGCGAAGTAAGAGGAAATCGCACAGGTATGGGCTTGAATTTTGGCCGATTCAAATGGTTCATTTCCTGGGCGTACGGACTCCTTTTTGGAGTATTTTCGAAGCATGAAGGCAATTCCAAAAAACTCCGCTTAGGTTATCTTTGGACGATTTAAAGAGTCCTTTTTAAAAAATCCATTAGCTAATAGAGGAGTCCGCACGGAGTCATTGCGATTTAACATTTTGGGACTCCGAAAACACTCCTTCTAGGACTCCTACTGTTTTCATTTAAATTAAAAAAGACATTTTCTGCTGCAAACATGCTCCCTTGAGACACCTTTCTGAGCCTCCCTAGGGGGGTTTGGGAGCCCTTAAGGAGCACCCATCGGACTCCAGTGGTTGGCTGGGTAATATGGGAACTAGTTTTGTTTGTTTTGTTCATTGTCAATATTTACACCAAAGTACTTTTTTTTATGATTTTAACCAGCTAATGGGCGATACATGCACAAGAGGCTGTCGCTTTTGTTCAGTGAAAACAGCGAGGAAACCACCGCCACTGGACGTGAATGAACCCGTGAATACCGCCACGGCGATTGCCTCCTGGGGATTGGATTACATAGTGCTGACATCCGTGGACCGCGATGGTGAGTCTTCGTATTATTTTACCACGAGTAGTTTCTAAATTCTGCATGTATTTTAATAGATTTGGCTGATGGAGGCTCCAAGCACATTGCAGAGACTGTAAGGGAAATCAAGGCGCGGTAAGCATAGTAATAATAATACTTGATAGTTATATGTTACTAGCTACTACTTTATATTAACCTCTGCAAAAATCATTTGCTTGCAGAAACGCGAACATTTTTGTGGAGTGCTTGGTGCCAGATTTTCGCGGAAATCTGGATTGTGTGGAGACGATTGCTAACTGTGGCCTGGATGTTTATGCGCACAACATTGAGACGGTGGAGAAACTCACTCCCTACGTGCGAGATAGACGAGCCCAATATCGTCAAACGCTGCAGGTCCTCACCGAAGCCAAGCGATTCAATCCAAGTCTCATTACGAAGAGTTCCATTATGTTGGGCCTCGGAGAAACCGACGCGGAGATTGAAACCACATTAAAAGAGTTGAGGGAGGCCGGCGTCGACTGTGTCACCTTGGGCCAGTACATGCAGCCCACAAACCGACACCTTAAAGTCATCGAGTACGTTACGCCCGAGAAATTCAAGCACTGGGAGGATCGCGGCAACGAGCTGGGCTTCTTGTACACGGCCAGTGGTCCCTTGGTTCGCAGCTCCTATAAGGCCGGCGAGTTCTTTATCACGAGTATATTGGAGAACCGAAAGAAGAGTCAGAGCGCAATTGCGACTCCTAAGGAATAGGATAATTGCCGTTCTCTTAGATTCGAAAAATTCTAGGTGCCTAGATACACAAATAGATACGTTTAGTTCTGCTTTTTATTCGCAAAACTGCCTTTTGTTGTGCAATGTATATATAAATAATTACAATAATGTGGTTAAGATGTATTTTGAAATAAATTCGAATGGTTATTGATAGTTTTAATAAAAATGATTCATGCACTTGAGGGGCATGTGGCAAGTTAAAGTGTGCTTGAAATTGTTTGACACATTGTTCAATTTAATAACAATCTGGAGCAGGCTCACGGTCATGGATCGATCTAGAAGACTTTGACATATAATTTAAAACTCTATTACAATTCAGTAAAATCAATCCCAAAAGTTAGCACCTAAGACTTTGAACATCGTATACACCAATAATATTTTTAGAAGGATGTGGATTGGAACGGTTTACAGACAGGCCAATCTTCCCTCTGAAGGTTGCGCTCGATTTTATGCAATTTGGTGTCTAGCATGGGGAATTATTTTAACAGTGTTTTGGGGGTATTGTTTTGGTACAGAGATATATGGAATAACATTACAACGTAGAGAAATGCATATAGAGTATATAGCTGTAATGTCAGTATTCCTAATTGTCCACATTTTGTATATACTCGCAGGAGCTCTAATGTGTCTGGGAATGAATTGGGTAAGTCAATTGATAAAGAAATATACATATAAAGCAACACAACCTCAAAAAAGTAATAGATATTTATTGACCCAATATGTATCGCTCCCTCTACAATAGTCATACTCTGCGTTTAACAAGTACTATCCTTGCATCTTAAAAAACACCAGAGTTATGCTATAAAACATTTTAGAACAGTCAACTACAATACAAAATTCAATGAATTCCTTAAAATGTTTTCTACCATCATGGAAAAATTCAAGTTGAAAGTGCAGTAAAATTTGCTTAGCTGCATCGAGTATTTTGCAGGCAGCTTCGAGAAAGCTACACATTATGTCTTTCATTGTTCAGTTTTTTATAAATAATTAGCTGGCGCAACTAGCCTAAATAATTTTCAAAATTTTAATGACACATTCTATTTCCTATTTTATTGCAGAAAAATTTGTGTATGTTTAATTGTGGAAAAGTCTTGAGCTATTTCGCACCTATTGCAAATTTTTTCACCATTTTTTTTTTAGGTAAGTATACACCGCCTTTATACTCACACTAAGATTAATAATAGTGGTCGAGATTTAAAGGTCATAGATTAGCGATAAAACCATATATATTGAACCCTACCACTCTTTAAGGCTTACATTAATAATATTCACAACAATAAAACTGGACTGGAAAGATTAAAATAAGTAAGAAAGAAGAAAGAATTTTTTGTTAGAGAGGTTTTTATACCCATGCAGGGTATTATAATTTTGTCCAGAAGTTTGCAACGCAGTGCAGGAAGCATATCCGACCCCATAAAGTATATATATTATTGATCAGCATCACGAGCCAAGTCGATCTAACCATGTCCGTCTGTCTGTCCGTCTGTCCGTTTGTTTGTCCGTTAATACGCAAACTAGTCTCTCAGTTTTTGAGCTATCTGAATAAAACTTTGCAGATAGTCATCTTCCTATTGCAGTTACTATATATGTCAGAACGGCAGGAATCGGGCCACTAGTTCTTATAGCTGCCATTGGAATGTTTGGAAAATAATGAAACAAAATTACAACTTCTCTGTTTTTTCAACGAATTATAGATATAGCAGTTTTTTATAGTTCTAGAATTACGGTTTTATTTTCATTAAGATCGGAAAACTATATCATACAGCTGCCACAGAAGGGATCGGTCGATTTATATGAAAACCAAACCAAATTTAGCTTCCTTTCTTGTTTATCATCCTGAAGTCTAATTGAAAATGATATTAAAACATGGGCAAGCCGAAGTTTACATACCCTTGCAGATAATAATTAAATTAAAATTTAAGAATCATATATATCGAAAGTTGGCAATCGGACCGATTGTTTCTATGGTAGCTATAAAGAATAGTGGTTCGATTTGGATAAAATTTTAATTGTATAACTAAATTTAAATTAAAAAAGCACTAAGTTTAAATCCGATATCCTTAAAAACAACGAAAATCGGCTAATTTGACCCGATCGTTTTAATGGCAGCTATAAGATATAGTGGCCCGATCTGCTAATTATTTATTGTAATATTGAGATGGAGCTTTAAAAAATCAACTTCTCCGTTTACAACTGTTGCTAACTTGTGCCTTTATCCTTCCAGTTTTTGAGTAATACAAGTTCTTAAATGTTTTAATGAGTTGTCATAAGCTGACTATACTTTTTCTTGTTGCAGTTGTACATATTTTATCAGTGATCAAAATAAGCAAATACATTAATGAGCGCTGGTACAACTAAAGAATCGATTTCCACTCAAAGTATTCCGGTGAGACTTATACTTCAAATAACTAATGTGTTTATCTCAAAAATTTCGGAGTTGTAATCGCTCAAAATTTAAAAATATGTGAGTATGGTTGTGGTTTTATGTACTTGACCTTGTTAAAAGTGACAAGTTTAAGTGTGCTTGAGATTGAAATTAAAAAAAAAACGGATTAGTTCAGGAGAAATGGAAGTGAAAGTGCGCAGTGCTGTGGAGCAAAGTTGTTGTGTTTTAACTTTAAATACGCACCGAAAGCGTAACGTCTCTAAAGATTTGGATAGTCACTCGAGACATTATAGCCCTTATATATAACACATATATATTTTCTCGCTTTCTCGAGAAATGTCCAATCAAAATAAGTAGAAATGATTTCATAAATAAAATGTAGAGCCCTATGCACAAATGCAATAAACTTTAAAATCGCCAAGCCAAAATTTTAGGAATTGAATTTGAAAAAACGATTCATAACTTTTGTATTTAATTTTTACCATTTGAGTTTCAAACAATAACGTCTGATATCATACAAAAGCCCAATAAAAACAAGAAAAAGTGACGATAGGCGCATTCAAATCACAAAATGTCTGATACCAAATTTTATGTAACAAATACTTTTCAGCTTAAGCCACCTAAATCGAAATACCCGATCTAGAAGACTTTGACATATAATTTAAAACTCTATTACAATTCAGTAAAGTCAATCCCAAAAGTTAGCACCTAAAACTTTGAACATCATATACACCAATAACATTTTTAGAAGGATGTGTAAGATTTGCACACAGGCGTCCCCTGAAGGCTGCGCTCGATTTTATGCAATTTGGTGTCTAGCATGGGGAATTATTTTAACAGTGTTTTGGGGGTTTTTGCTTGCTGTAGCGATATATGGAGCAACATTACCCGATGATCAACAACCAAAATCACTACAACAAAAATATAGGCCTTACCGAACTAGTAGATATGATAATGATGAATTTAAAAATACAACAACATCCCCTGAAGTTAATAGCGGAATGGTTATAGCTACAACGTCAGTGTTCCTAATTGTCCACATTTTGTATATACTCGCAGGAGCTCTAATGTGTCTGGGAATGAATCGGGTAAGCCAATTGATAAAGAAATATACATATAAAGTAAATATTAACACAAGCAACACAACCTCAAAAAAGTTATAGATATTTATTGACCCAATTTGTTTCGCTCCCTCTACAATAGTCATGCTCTGCGTTTAACAAGTACTATCTTTGCATCTTAAAAAACACCAGAGTTATGCTATAAAACATTTTAGAACAGTCAACTACAACACAAAATTTAATGAATTTCTTGAAATGTTTTCTACCATCATGGAAAAATTCAAGTTGTATTTGCAGTAAAATTTGCTTAGCTGCTTCAAGTATTTTGCAGGCAGCTTCGAGAAAGCTACACATTATTCAGTTTTTTTTCATTGTTCAGTTTTTTATAAATAATTAGCTGGCGCAACTAGCCAAATAATTTTCAAAATTTTAATGACACATTCTATTTCCTATTTTATTGCAGAAAAGTTTGTGTATGTTTAATTGTGGAAAAGTCTTGAGCTATTTCGCACCTATTGTAAATGCTTTCACCATTGTTTTAATATTTCATTTAGGTAAGTATACACCGCCTTTATACTCACACTAAGATTAATAATAGTTGTCGAGGTTTAAAGGTCATAGATTAGCGATAAAACCATATATATTGAACCCTACCACTCTTTAAGGCTTACATTAATAATATTCACAATAATAAAACTGGACTGCAAGGATTAAAGTTAGTAAGAAAGAAGAAAGAACTTTTTGTTAGAGAGGTTTTATACCCTTGCAGGGTACTATAATTTTGTCCAAAAGCTTGCAACGCAGTGCAGGAAGCATATCCGATCCCATAAGTATATATATTATTAATCAGCATCACCAGCGGAGTCGATCTAACCATTTCCGTCTGTCTGTCGGTCTGTCCGTTTGTTTGTCCGTTGATACGCAAACTAGTCTCTCAGTTTTTGAGCTATCTGAATGAAACTATGCAGATAGTCTTCTTCCTATTGCAGTTACTATATACATATGTCGGAACGGCGGGAATCGGACCACTAGTTCGTATAGCTGCCAAAGGAATGATCGGAAAATTAAGGAAACAAAAATTATAACTTCTTTGTTTTTCAACGAACTATAGATATAGCTGTTTTTTATAGTTCTAGAATTACGGTTTTAATTTCATTAAGATCGTACAACTGTATCATATAGCTGCCACAGAAGGGATCGGTCGATTTATATGAAAATGTAAAATTCTACATGTAAGATGTATAATTTAAAAAATTTACAAAATTTTAATTTTTTTTAACTTTATCAAAATGGAACGATTTTAAATGATCCAATTGCAGGCTGCAAGTGTATATAAACTTTGACTTACCAAAGTAAGCTTCCCTTCTTGTTTATCATCCTGAAGTCTTATTGAAAAAGATTCTAAAACATGGGCAAGCCGAAGTTTACATACCCTTGCAGATAATAATTAAATTAAAATTTGGGAATCATATATATCGAAAGTTGGCAATCGGACCGATTGTTCCTATGGCAGCTATAAGGAAAAGTGGTTCGATTTTGATAAAATTTTAATTGTATAGCTAAATTTAAATTAATAGAACACTAAGTTCTTAAAAATCAACGAAAATCGGCCAATTTGACCCGATCGTTTTTATGGCAGCTATATGATATAGTGGCCCGATCGACTAATTATTTATTGTAATATTGAGTTAGAGCTTTAAAAAATCAACTTCTCCGTTTAAAATTGTTGCTAACTTGTGCCTTTATCCTTCCAGTTTTTGAGTAATACAAGTCATAAATGTTTTAATGAGTTGTCATTAGCTGACTATACTTTTTCTTGTTGCAGTTGTACATATTTTATCAGTGATCAGAATAAGCAAATACATTAAAGAGCGCTGGTACAACTAAAGAATCGATTTCCACTCAAAGTATTCCGGTGAGACTTATACTTCAAATTACTAATGTGTTTATCTCAAAAATTTTGGAGTTGTATTCGCTTAAAATTTAAAAATATGTGAGTATATTGTGGTTTTATGTACTTGACCTTGTTAAAAGTGACAAGTTTAAGTGTGCTTGAGATAAAGATTGTTATTTAAAAAAAAACTGATTAGTTCAGGATAAATGGGAGTGAGAGTGCGGAGTGCTGTGGAGCAAAGTTGTTGTGTTTTAACTTTAAATACTCACCGAACGCGCAAATACGCGCCGAACATCTCTAAAGATTTGGATAGTCACTCGAGACATTATAGCCCTTGAGATTGCTCAACTTTTGGCATATAACACATATATATTTTCTCGCTTACTCGAGAAATTACCAATCAAAATTAGTAGAAATGATCCCATATTTAAAACAATAAAATGTAGAGCCCTATGCACAAATGCAATAAACGTTAAAATCGCCAAGCCAAAATTTTAGGAATTTGAATTTAAAAAAAACGATTTAAAACTTTTGTATTTAATTTTTACCATTTGAGTTTCAAACAAAAACGCCTGATGATAGGCGCATTCAACTCACAAAATGTCTGATACCAAATTTGATGTAACAAATACTTTTCAGCTTTAGCCACCTGAATCGAAATACCCGATCTAGATGGCTTTGAAATATAATTCTAAACTCTCTTACAATCCAGTAAAGTCAATCCAAAATTTTAGCACCTAAAACTCTCAACATCATATACAACAAGGATGTGTAAGGTGGAAGCGTCGCCTGAGTTCTGCGCCACATTTTATGGATACTGGTGTATAGGATGGGGAACTGCTTTAACAATTATGCATGGTTCTAGTCTTGGTTTTGCAATATTAGCAATGACCGTAATACCAGAGGATCAACCAGCCTATCAAGAAGTGACGAAGTGGTACGAACATGAATATGGAACAGGATATCGATATACCTACACGCGTAATACCACCCGTGCAGAGTGTGCAATACTAATAGCGCTCTTCTCTGTATGTCTTATTGTCGCCATATCGTATTTAGTCGCAGGAGTTCTAATGTGTCTGGGAGGGAAACGGGTAAGTTTATAAATTAAATATTAATACAAGCAAAACACAACCTCAGAAAAGTTGTCCGGCTTCCACAAGAGCTATAGATATTTATTGATATTTATTATTATAATTGACTTAACATAAATTTTTAAAATTTAAATTTAGCAATATATTGACATTTTTTATTTTTTATTTTATCGCAGGGAAGTTTAAAAATGTTTAATTGCGGAAAGATCCTGAGCTATTTCGCACCAATTTCGCATTTTGGTTCCATTTTTCTTCCAAGTAAGTATCCACCGCCTATTTAATCAGCCTAATATTAATATTAGAGGTCGAGATTTAAAGGTCATTGCTAGACATCGGAAATAGGTTAGCGGTAAGAGGATAATATGTTGACCTTAATGATTCTTTTTAGAATAAAATTAAAATTCACAACAACAAAACTGGACTGCGAAAGTTGAAAAAAGAAAGAATAAAGAATTTTGTATTCTCTAGCATCGGGACTTTAAGCAAATAGTCATTTAATTTAATTCGTCCTAATTATTAATTTTAATATTAAGAGGGAGCTTTATTCAACATCTCCGTTTGATATTTGTGACGTTCGAATTTTTTGAGTTCATGAATATTTCGGTTAGTTATCATTTGCTCCCAATACTTTTTCTTGTTGCAGTTATCCATATTTGTGCCGTGATAAAAATAAGCGAATACATTAAAGAGCGCTGGCACAAGTAAGGAATGGATTTTCAAACAAAGTTGGCCCGTGAGACTTATATTTCAAATTACCAATGTGTTTATCTCGAAATTTCGGAGTTTTAACCGCTCAAAATTAAACAAATCTGTGAGTATATAGTGCTTTTGTGCACTTGACCTTGTTAAAAAAAATTGTATAACAAACAGAAGAGTACAGTTTCAGATTTTGATGTGAAGCGGAACTGTGTCTAAAATTTTCCAACTTATATTTAAAACTGTTTCAAATATTTTAATGGTATGATTTGGCCAGTGCTGCCAGAATTTCTGAGTCAATATTTATTTTACAAGCATTTATTTGGTATTTAAAAGTAATGACACTCCTGGTCACACTTAATCGAATGGCTCTATCAGTTCTTTCGTCTATTATTGTTTTTCGTTGCGCGTTGATTGCATTCAATTGAACGCAAGAAGTCTGCTTAGAAAAAAGACAAAGAAACCATCATTTTCAAGATGCCCCGCTTGGTCAACGGAAGAGAGGCCGCACCCACTTACTCGAATTTGGTGAGTTGCAAAACAAAGATGCGATTACTTTGAACTCAAAACAAAGACAAAATGCACTAGTTCCCTCGATCTATCTTTCTTGCGCCATTAATTCCTTGTTTTGAAAGGTTCAATGACTATACATACACTTATCTATTTAAACTACATTCCTTTAAGAACGTGCAGTGGATACAGTTGCATAAATATGTGTGTGCAAAAAAGCTTGCACAATTTTTTGCTGCGTAGACTAAATACCTGCATTTTCTGATACCGAAAACAAAACATCTGTTGCTTGTTTTTTGCCCTGTTCCATGAGTAATGTATATTTTCACATTTTCCTTCAAGGTGGGCTTTATATTCATCTTTAATCTTATCGTGGGAACCGGAGCTTTGACCCTGCCTGGAGTATTCGCTAAGGCGGGATGGATGCTGAGCCTGATTGTCATCGTGCTGCTGGCCATCATAAGCTACATGACCGTCACCTTTATCATTGAGGCCATGGCCTGTGCCAATGCCATTCGGAACTGGCAAACCCTGCAGGCGCTGCGCCAGAGCAGAAGCTCGGCTGAGAGCAGCGAGAACGATGACAATGCCGACGAGGTTTCCCTGGCATCTGGAACGGATCAGGTGGGCGACTTTGAGCGCGTGCCGCTGACCATCCAGAACAGGGAGTTCCACTATTATCAGCTGTCCCACAAATTCGAACTCGGCGAAATGGCGTCGCTTTTCTTCAACGAATTCGGACGCACTATGTTTTATCTCTGCCTGATAGTATATTTGTACGGCGACCTAAGCATATATTCCGCCGCCGTGGCAAGAAGTCTGCGTGACGTTGTGTGGTGAGTCTGATTGCAGTCATATCTTCCCAAGTCGTTATTTATGTAATTATTATTATTTCAGTGATCAAACAAATGGAACGGATGCCAATAATTTAATGTATTGGCCAGGAGACTTTATGAACAATACGTCTCGACCCTGTTGGAGGGAACACACTATATCTCGCCTTAGCATGTACAGAGTGTTTTTAATTGGATTCACCTTGATCTTTGGTCCGTTTGCAGCTTTTAATGTACAGAAAACGAAATACTTGCAAATGCTAACCGCTGCCTTCCGTTGGATGGGTAAGTTAAGACTAAATCTGATTGATGATTGAAATCAATAATTGCTTGTATGTGTCTTACAGCCTTTACCCTGATGATCTGTATATCCCTGAAGCTACTGATCACTCAAGGCCCCAAGGGGCACCCAGTAAGCTTTAATGTGTATGGAATTCCCTCGCTTTTCGGCGCTTGTGTCTACTCCTTTATGTGCCACCATTCCTTGCCCAGTTTGTTGGCGCCTCTCAAGCACAAGTCGATGGTGTCGAAAATTCTGTCCTTTGATTATATTATCATTTGTGCTTTTTACATTTTACTAGCAATGACAGGAATCTTTGCCTTTGAAAGAATCGAAGATCTGTACACTTTGGATTTTCTCCCCTACGATGTGTCCTACGTAGACTTTTGGTCGGGTCTTTTAATTTGCATTGACTATTTCCTGGCGCTGTTCCCCATATTTACCCTTTCAACCAGCTTTCCCATTGTGGCCATTACCCTAAAGAACAACCTGCAAGCACTTTTTCTGGACATGTCCCAATACGAGACCTATAGTCTCTTTGTCCGCTTAATGTTCCCCTTATTCGCTATTATTCCGCCGTTCTGTATTACATATTTCACCGAAAGTCTGTCGAGCTTAGTGGCTTTTACTGGTACTTATGCTGGCACTGGAATACAGTATATCATCCCTATTTTCTTGGTTTACTTTGCGAGAAAAACGTGTTCGGAGCTTCTGGGAAGCGGCGTTTTAAATCAATTCCAAAGTCCCTTCAAGTCCAGTGCATGGCTCATATTCGTTTTAATTTGGTCCATTTTATGTGTCTGTTTGGTATCTATTAATTTATTTAGTTAGGAAGCTTTGTTTCAACATATATTCAATTAGCAAAGGTATTCTTACCTGTTTTACCGCGAATCTATTATATATTGATTTGTATTTGTACATATATATTTAAACAAGAATTTATGTAAAATTGAAGCATTTTTAGGATTATAAGTCAGTATTAAAATGGGCTGTGAAAAACAAATTTCAATAAAGATTTTATATTAGATGGATAATAGTATTTACATTGGAAAATCATAAGCAAATTGTGGAAAATTATAATTTTAATATTTTTTAATATATATCTATGGTTAATTTTTTTTTCTGATTAATCTTTCTCCAAACTGAATATTTAAATAGTTTGAGAAATATATTAATATAACGCAACTACTTAAGATATCCTCTAGATGTATTTTTTAAATACTAAAAAACTTTAATGAGTTAATTAAGATGTTAAAATTTTTAAGAAATATATTCATATAGTTAACCTCTGTAAATGTTTACAATAAATCTGACATAAAATGTAACTCCTAAGAACTTATAAATTTATTGGCCACGAAACTATTTTAATTCAACACTTTATCCGCAGGTTTGCGGATAACGGATATAATGTGACCGTGTGACCGTAGCTTAGCCATAGAAATTTCTGCAGTTATCGAACAGTTAATCGAAATATATCCCATCTCCAAAACATATATTTGCCAATTGTTTTTATTTTGTTTTTTTTACGCTTTCCTTACATTTAAATTGCATCTATGATTAATTAACATATTACTTAGAAAACAAAATGTCTTTATCCTTGGATAGCAATAAGACGGGCCATAGAAAGATGGACATGAAGCTTGAGAACTATCCCACATGCGCCGTGGAGGCACTAACTCGACTGGGTAATCTCGCATAAATTTTAATTTATGAATTTGGTTTAAACATTTAAAATTGCAGAAACCTTAATTGCTAGCCGAAACAAGCAGAACATGGTGATGCAAATCATATCGGAGTACATATTTCTGGAAAGGAACGCCAAGGATGGCCCCTTAAAGTCGCAGGCTCTGCCAATCAGCCAGATGAACCTGTTCCAGGAGTTCCAGCTTATTATAGCGCTGATTGAGTACTTCTCCCGACCTGGCAGGGATGCCACCCGCAATGCCATATTCCTCTCGCTGTTCGGAAGTCACTTGACCCCGCAACGGTCCAAGCTTCTTTCACGCCTGATTAGCACAGCGGTTTCTGGATCCGTGGCGCCACTGCTCTCCTCCGCCGGTACGTGGATGCAACAGGTTGGCTGCAAGACGCCGCTCAGCCTGGATGTGGCGCAAAATATAGTCAGCGACTTTATATCCTATTCACGCAAGACACCCGAGCAACTGAAGCAGCTGCCTATGGTGGGACCGCACTTTGCGGCCAATTTCATGGTGGCCGTGGCGGATCTCTATTTGAACGAGCAGCGCTCCCATGTGCTGACTCCGCCGCCAGATGCATTGCTGGACACGATAACCGAATGGATGACGGAGAATCCCACGTTGTGTCAGGCGTCGCAGCAGCCCTTGATCCTGCCAGCAGGAGCCATAGCGATGCCCTTTGCCACCCCATTGGCGGGACTCCTGCGCTGGGTGGTGCTGGCTCCCTTGGTTTCCAACAGGCCCGCCTACAGCAACCTGCATCTATCCCTGCTACGAACCCTCCAGCAGCTGGTTAGCAGCGGAGAGTCCACTGCTCTGCCCATCCAGGACCTTATGCAGATTGTGCAGTCCCTGCAGAACTACTGCGCCCGTCTTAGCGAGTCCAAGACGGATCCGGAGACAGATGCAGCCTATCTGAAGTGCATGGAGCGCTTCGCCCAAGCCGTACAAATCGCATTAAGCTCTAACTGCATCACCAATCAGATACAGTTGCTGTGCCTCCTGGAATCTTTGCCCCCGCATAAGTTGATGCAAATCGTCATCGCCGCTCACAAGAAATAGTATAATTTGAAATTGAATTGTAATATAAAGATCTTTTAAAAGATACGGCATCAAGCATTTCTTAAATTTGTCAAAGGTGTGCAGGAAACCAGGGTTTTAAGTGGATAATTTGTTTAGAAAACTTTATATTAATAACCAAAAGATAACTTATAAAGCTTATAACCTTGACTGAGCCATTCTCTTCAAAAAATTAAAACAGAATTAGTTTAATTTTGTTTTTCTAACATATTAGAGGGTCTACAAGCATTTTATTCGAATATATTCCCAGCCCGCCAAACACGGATGCTGCCATACCAATGGTAACAGTGTAGCGCGCATGTCCTTGACAGCCACAAAGGAGCAGTTGAAAGGACCTACAGGGAGGTGGTAAAAATCAATACTATTCCAGTTTAAGGTTATCGTCTCGGTGCAAGCTTGTTGAATAGAATCAAATCCGACGCTCGGGAGCTTCGGCAAGGGGAAATCACTAGGGATTTCATATATATGATGCAATGAATCCTGTGCCGAGCCGCGAATTCCTCGAGGTCCATCCTCTGCACCAGCACCAGCCGCACTGCAAGCAACAATGCTTCGTATTCACGGAAATAGCGGACATCGAGCTGCCCGCGGAGATAACTAAGTTCGGTGGTGGAACTGAGAAGATCAGGTGTTCCAATGGCGGCATTCCCACCTACAGTACCAAAAAGGACTCTTGCAGCGAGTCGTCGGGCGAACGTCCGGAGAGATCCAGGGGCCGCAAGATTCTACTGGGCGTGGGAGTGGTGCTCATCTGCATCGCTATGGCCGGGGGCATACCGCTGGCGCTCCAACTCCGCTCTTCGTCGCTGCTGGAGGCCCGGCTCGCCTTCATTCGCCGCCTGCTGACGGAGTCGCCGCTGATCGAGGGCTCCTGGAAGCCACCGAGCACCATGAACCTGAATAGCAGCAACCTGTTCGAAGTGCGGCAGAATCACATCGGGGCTGTGCTCTGGCCCATCGCCGTGCCGTGCGGAGCCCAGTATCTGGATGCAGTGCAGCTCACGCTAGAGGGTATCGATCGGGCCAAGCGCATTACCGCTGCCAGCGATCTGATGCACATTGTGGAGTCCGCCGATGAGATGGAGCAGACACATATCCGTGGCGAGGTGGCCGTCCTCATGGGCATCAGTGGTGGCCATGCCCTCGGCACCAGCACGGCGGTCCTACGCTCGATCTACCTGCTGGGAGCCCGGTTCGTGTCCATCACCAGCCTGGAGTGCACCACTCCTTGGGCTTCGGCAGCCATTCGTCGGCCCGATTACCTCGTCGAGGAGAATGTGACGAATTCATTCAACGAATTCGGACAGGTTGGTATAATAGCCATTATTTTCTAGCCTTTAAAATCTATCTTTCCACTTCAAGACAATGCTCTTCGAGATGAATCGCCTGGGAATGCTGGTGGAGATTTCGATGCTCAGCGAGGCTGCCATGTTGGCCGTCTTGAAAACGGCCAAGGCGCCCGTTCTGCTTACAAACGCCACACCGCTTTCCATGTGCAACAGTACCAACATAGCTTCCATTCCCGACCACGTACTTAGGTAATTTTCCATTGGGACTTAAACATCAAAGCCTTTGTAATCCCTCTTATTTAACCCAGTCTGCTGCCCGAAAACGGAGGAGTGATACTGCTCAACTTGGAGCGCTGTGGCGATCGGACCTTGGGCGTCCGGGAGGCCATCACAGCCATCAACTATGTGCGTAAGGTGGCCGGTGTGGATCACATTGGGCTCGGTGGAGCTCCCAAGAGCTATGCCCTGCTGCTGGCCGAACTGGCCAGGGATCGGGTTTGGGGCAATGCAGCTATCAAGAAGCTGGTGGGCGGCAATGTAATGCGAATTCTGCGGGAGATCGAGACCCTAAAGAACCGACTGCCGCTGTACGAGGAATGGATACCGCACGAGTCCATCGAGAGCAACTCCTATTGCCGCTATCCGGAGTCTTAAGAGCAGGTTCTTCAATTAGCTCAATTAGCGTTTGTTCCCATACATATATAAAATTACTGAAATATTTAATTAAATTATTAAAGTACAATCGGTGCATTCAATTTTAATCATGACAAATATCTGTCCGGAAAAAATAATCACCTGATAAACCAATCGTAAGGCAAGTCGACTTTCTGCTCTCATAAAATTTATCTGAACGTGAAAGAATAACACATCGCTGTTAACTACTACTATTAACTAGTGTTGGGTAAATACTGCTCATTTGGGTGAACATGTTCACTTGTTCATTTTTTTATTTTCAAAAGAGTCAACTCACTCATTTTGCTCACTTGTTCACTGCTCATTGATCACTTGCTCACTTGTTCACTGCTCATTGCTCACTTGTTCACTTGTTCACTGCTCATTGCTGACTGGCTCACTTGTTCACTGTTCATTGCCTCTTTATTAAGTGTTCATAAACAGACCACTGAGCACAGTATTCGTTAAAATGCTTGTTTATGTTGTCATATTTCAAGTATTGAAAAGAAAAAAACAAGAAAGAAAGCTTAGTTCGGTAAACCGAAATTTGTATACCCTTGCAGTCTGCAATTGGATCATTGAAAATCGATCCATTTTAGTAATGTTGAAACAATATCAAATTATGTAAAATTTGTAAATTTTACGTTTTACATGTAGAATTTTACATTTTCATATAAATCGACCGATCCTTTCTATGGCAGCTATATGATATAGTTATCCGATCTGAATGAAATTAAAACCATAATTCTAGAACTATAAAAAACGCCTATATCTCGAAATTAATAGAAATTCGTTGAAAAACAGAGAAGTTAAAATTTTTTTTACATTAATTTCGCCATCATTTTATGGCAGCTATAGGATATAGTGGTCCGATTTCGGCTGTTCCGACATATATACTGCGTGCTAAAGAAATAAGACTATGCTGAGAATTTCAGCCCGATAGCTCAAAAACTGAGGGACTGACAGACTGACAGACAGACGGACATGGCTAGATCGACTCGGCTGGTGATGCTGATCAAGAATATATACACTCCTTCACTGCGTTGCAAATATCATGGCAAAATTATAATAACCTCTGCAAGGGTATAAAAACAATTGAATATAAACAAAACTAAAATGTGCACTCTAAGCAAGTGAACAAAAAAGGGCAAGTGAACAAAAAATAACAAAATTGAACAGCTGAACAATAGTGAGCAAGAGAGCAAAAATGAACAAATGAACAAAAATGAGCAAGTGAACAAAAAAGAACAAATAGGAAGTAATATGTTTACTCACTCAGTTTAGTGAACAACTCTTTTTTGTTCACTCACTCATGAGCAATTCAACACTACTACTGACTGTCGATTATTGCTTTAAAGCATGAATTGTGCTGTAAAACGCAAATACAAGGTTGATTTGGTTCATGGAACCACAACATAGTGCTGTAAATCTCTTCTTCTTCTTCAATTGGCTATCGGAAATCAGATTTTCTTTTGCGGGCCGGAAAATATTTTACAGTGACTCAAGATAGAAAACCGGAACTTTAATTGGCCGGGAAATTTTAACTGAGAATCCGTATGAAGATGTACGGCCCTTGCATTTCGCACGGCTATGCACGCTTTTATTATTCGAGTGCTATAATAACCGGATAGTGCTTCACGGAGAGAGGATAGAGTATTAGTATTAGAATATTAGAGTACTGGCAACCACACCATGCACAGCACTCCTCTTTCGATACTTCTGTGCGAAGCACTTCGCAGCATAGCTGTACGTTACACCTTATCTCACAATTAAGCGCCTAGACCGATCTGTACATTTGTACATACATAGGTTTATATTTAATGAATATCATTCTAGGTTAAATACATATCGGTGTATGGAGATACCATAATATGGTTATGCTTAACGGCTACTAGAACTCCGACGACTATTTTACACTGATGCCCATTCTCACGCCGAGGGTCAGGGAAATCACTTCTTGCTCTGATGGCCGCTCGTTTGCCTCGCGTTTTACAATCCTCCGCGAGAGGAGATCCTCCGCCAAGTCCTGATCATTGGACCTCAGCTCGCGCTTTACTCGCGATTGCTCTATTTCGTCGTCGTCCAGTTCGAAGACATTATTGTCCGTGAAGGCCAAGTGGTTGATCTCCTTGAAGAAGGAGGTCTTCGCGTTTCGAATGGTTCTATCGTAGCCAGGATCGCTCAGTGGCGGAAGGTACGTGGCAGGGATTCGGCTGGTACCCCTGTATCCGGAGTCAGGACAACGTGGATCGATTGATCCCGGGTAGCAGTAAACTGGAGTGGTAGCGTCGATAAGCGTCCTTGACGTCGTTGCTACCAGACATTCAGGGTCTGAAGAGCCTGGATAGCAACGGGGTTTTGGTGTCGGCACTGGCTGCTTTGGACAGCGACTGTCCGTCGAACCCGGATAACAATCGGGTTTGGAAGTAGTCAATGGAATCCTGGTCGTAGGAGGTGAGTATGTGGCAGGTTGGCACGTAGGATCGTTTGAGCCAGGATAGCAACGGGGCTTGGACGTGGTCACAGGCGTCCTCGTTGTCTGTGGTTGACAATCGGGGTCATTGGAACCGGGATAGCACCTGGGCTTCGCCGTGGGAATCGTTGTCCGCACCGTTGGTGGAAGATAAGTAGCGGGCTGACACTCGGGGTCCGTAGATCCTGGATAGCATCTAGGCTTCTGCGTTGGAGGGGGTTCCTGCGGACAACGCCTATCCGTCGAGCCTGGATAACAGTTTGGCTTAGACGTTGTAACAGGTGACCTCGTCGTCGGGGGGGTTGCTGGCAAGCAGGTAGGATCAGAAGACCCCGGGAAACACCTTGGCTTAGGTGTGGTAATTGGAGTTCTAATTGTTGTTGGCTGAGTTATTGTCGGACACCTTGGATCCGTAGATCCTGGATAGCAATTTGGCTTAGGTGCAATAGTGGGTGGGCGACGGCTTGAAGGTGGTAAGTAAGTGGCAGGCTGGCACTTCGGATCCTCCGAGCCTTCATAACATCCTGACCTTCTAGTGGTTGGAATTTTAGGACATCTTGGGTCTGGCGATCCGGGGAAGCAGTTCAGGCATTCAGGGTCTGAGGAGCCTGGATAGCAACGAGGTTTCGGTGTCGGCACTGGCTGTTTTGGACAGCGACTGTCCGTCGATCCTGGATAACAATTGGGTTTGGAAGTAGTCAATGGAATCCTAGTCGTAGGAGGTGAGTATGTGGCAGGTTGGCAGGTGGGATCGCTTGAGCCAGGGTAGCAACGGGGCTTAGACGTGGTCACAGGCCTCTTCGTTGTCTGTGGTTGACAATCGGGGTCATTGGAGCCGGGATAACACCTTGGCTTAGCCGTAGTCAATGGAATCCTAGTCGTAGGAGGTGAGTATGTGGCAGGTTGGCAGGTGGGATCGCTTGAACCAGGATAGCAACGGGGCTTGGACGTGGTCACAGGCGTCCTCGTTGTCTGTGGTTGACAATCGGGGTCATTGGAACCGGGATAACACCTGGGCTTCGCCGTAGGAATTGTAGTTCGCACCGTTGGTGGCAGATAAGTAGCAGGTTGACACTCGGGGTCCGTAGATCCTGGATAGCATCTAGGCTTCTGCGTTGGTGGCAGATAAGTAGCGGGTTGACACTCGGGGTCCGTAGATCCTGGATAGCATCTAGGCTTCTGCGTTGGAGGAGGTTCCTGCGGACAACGCCTATCCGTCGAGCCTGGATAACAGTTTGGCTTAGACGTTGCAACAGGTGTCCTCGTCGTCGGGGGCGAGTAGGTTGCTGGCGCGCAGGCAGGATCAGAAGACCCCGGGAAACACCTTGGCTTAGATGTGGTAAATGGAGTTCTAATTGTTGT